>CAUYPK010041929.1:0-42625 GCA_963574355.1 Loris lydekkerianus
TTCCACTGTTTTTGTCTTCCTCCTGGGGTCCAGAAGTCCCTTGCTGGCTCTCTGTATCCTCAAAGGGATGATCGTAGGCAGGTCCCACCGGCCAGAGATGTCTGGAGTCTTGTCTCCCCAGATTCGCCAAGCCCAGTTACAAGGAAGCTGTTACTCAGCCGCCATCTTTAATCCACTCTGATAGTCCTCAAATTTGGCTCAGAATAAACCTCCTTAAATTATTTTACAGAGTGTGACTTCTTTTCCTTTGACAAGATTGGCACCCAACATGGGGCTCAAAGAAGATACAGGATACCCCAAACTCAGTACTAGGTACTGGCATGGCCCCTTTTGGACCCGCAAAGGGGGTCCCCAACCCCCGGTCTCTCCTTGGGAAGAATTGGTAAGTCCTCCTGAGCTCCAGACCTCCCTTTTTTGTTGCTAGTCCTCAGTTTATTGTGAGCTGGTTCTTTTCCTAGAAATTTATTGTTTGGACCCTAACTTTTATTTAGAGGTGCATTCTAAAGGGTCTTCTCAATTGCCTCTTCTTCACAAAATTAAGCTAAATTGGCTTAAGAATGGAAAAATTCCTTGAAAATGAGGAAAGGCATGAGCACCACAGTTCATTTATGAAGCCTCCACTTACTTCTATTTAACTTGTATTAAATGCAAGGGTTCAAAGTCATACTGGGTTTTCTAGGAGTCCAATTGGTTATACCTAATTCTTGCACACAAGTTTTTACTGAAGGGTAAATTATATCAAGTTAAACACAGAGACTGATCTGCCAATATAGAGTAAAATAGTTCTCTCTCTTTAACTTTTTGCTAGCTTGCTTTTTCTGATGTTTGAGATAAAACTCAGTGCTTGCGATATCTGAAATGGAAAGGCTACCTGGAGATCTTGCAGCCAGTTAAAATGTAAACATTAAAAAAAAAAAAAAAAAAAAAAAAGACTCCTTTTGAACTGAAGGGGGGAAAAAGGGTAAAAGAAGTTTTTAAATATCAAACTGGTATAGAAACTGCTTTACCCAAGATTTTGATCCACAGGCATAATTAGGTTACCCTCACCTTCCTTTCTGCCATGAGTGGAAGCCACCTGAGGCCACTGCCAACTAAAATTTTGCCATGTGAACAAGTGCTGGTTTTATCAGAAGAAATTTGGATTGAGTTGTCCTTTGCAAACTGGTGAGTTATGTTACTTTCTCATGACCAGAGTTCTAAGGTAGAATCTTTTTTGTTTGTTTTTTATTGTTGTTGTTGTTGTTGTTGTTTGCAGTTTTTGGCCGGGGCTAGGTTTGAACCTGCCACCTCTGGTATATGGGGCCTGGCGCCCTACCCCTTTGAGCCACAGACACTGCCTCTCTAAGGTAGAATCTATTAGAACTTTGTGCACGTGTGTATGAGTGTATATGTTTAGATACATTTTGTGTGTGTCCATGTTTATATGTCTGTGCCTGCCTCATTCTGGATTGGCTTATAAATAAAAGAGAGTTCATAAAATAATTAAACAAACCCAAATGCTTTCCTCGTTTATTTGGCAAACAAACTGGGTTGCTCAAAAGGGTATTATTAGTAAAGTAAGAGTAAAAATGTTTTCAATTTGTCAGTATGTATTTTTCCTAGGTTTTACTGGACATTTATGTTCTTGAAATGTTAGAATTTAACACAAAGGTTATAAAACTATAAACCCAGCCCAAACCAAAATGATCTGTGTTTGCATGATTTTTAATAAGTAAGTAAATTTAGTATTTTTGATCAAATGACAATAGCTAAATTTTCTAAGTTATTAACAAAAATACCTATGTGTTTAAGTTTTTTAATTAGGTAAAATGTGCACATGCCTAAACAAAAGGTGTCAGCAAATTAGAATAAATGAAACATCAAGTAAATAGAACACAAAAACAGAAGCTTATGGTCAAATGTTCATGAAATTATTTTAGTTTGGGGCCAGGCACAGTGGCTCACACCTGTAATCCTAGCACTCCGGAAGGCCCAGGAAGGTGGATAGCTAGAGCTCATAAGTTTGAGACCAGACTGAGGAAAAGCAAGACCCCATCTCTACTAGAAAATAGAAAAACTGAGGCAAGAGGATTGTTTGTGCACAAGACTTGGACGTTGCTGAGAGCTATGATGCCACAGCACTCCACCCAGGGTGATGCTTAAGACCCTGTCTCAAAAAAAAAAAAAAAAAAAAAAAAATTTTTTTTTTTTTAGTTTGGGTCTTTTAATCCTAGCTACAGATACAGTGTCTTCCACTGATGTCAATGTCTGTGAAGGTACACATTAAACATGTTTCTAATTCACTCACTATGGTCTGATATTAACAGTACTGTAGGGATTTAAAGCTGCCCTAGAAATTGTAGTTATAAGAGCTTAAGTTGAAAGTTTTCCATTGTCTCATTCCCTCTTGATTTTGCTAGCTGTTTATATATATACATTACACATATGTATTGTATTGTATACATATACGTACATATACAATACATTATATTGCTCCAACGAAGTTTTGCCTAAAAGCTTTGGAGAAAAAAATCTCTAAACTGTTCATTTTATATAGTAATTTATTTTAAGAAAAAAAAAAGATTGTTAAAATCCAAATCTCAAAACAATCTTACTGTTCAGAAATACTACATATACTTGAATTTATACCCGAGCTGGAAAAATGTTTTGAGACTGTTTAAATAGAAGATTGTTTTAAAAACTGCTTAATCTTAATCTTCATGTAAGAAAAAACGTGTTACAAGTTTGTCATTGTATGAGGTGATAAGGATTGGTGATGAAGGTTATTTTCAGTCTAAAGTCAAGTGATATCATACTGATGGGACTTAGAAAACTACCTTCAAATGAAGGCCTCAGATGCAAAAGTTCTCTGACCTTGCCCTGTCCTCCTGTCTCTTGTTCCAATTCTTCTGTGAAGCTAGCCACAGAAGTCAAAATCTCTCTTCCCAAGACAGCTTATTAAAGCCAGAAGCCCTCTGCCCAAAAACTAGTCATAAAACCTAAAATTATTCTATATAATAACTGGCTGTAAAGTAATAATCTGGCCTACTGTTTTACTGTAAAACTCCCACTCCAGAAAGGGCCCTGCCCCATTCCTAAAAGGAAGGAATGCACACTCAGAAGTTAAACAGAATCCAGGTAGAAAGACCTTGCTGGGATCCCCACCCAGCCTGTTTCCTGGTATCTATGAGTGTTCATTCTGAAGGCATCCTTAAATAAGTTTGTAAATTTGTCCCCTATTAATCAATCTACCTCAGGTTAGTGAATTTTCACCAAACCTTTATGGAAAAAGCAGCCTTTTGTCCCTCTAGTTTAGCTAAACGTTTTTAGGGGGCAGAGACACTTTGATCCTTATAATTTCAATAGGTTTTGCTTAGGACGTGGTGTTTTGAAAGTATTTAATTAAACACTTTCAAACAGGAGATATTCTAAAAATATCTATTATAGTTATAAAATTTAGAAATGATGTTACATTATTCAAAAATAACAAATCTTATTAAGATTCTTAAATTTGTTTTTCTTGGTGAGATTTATGAGATTCCAAGCAGTAGTTAAAACTATATTTTAATTCCTGGTCTGTGTTATAAATCTAACTTAAGATTAATAGTTTGAATAAAAGTTGGCAAATATAAATTCTGCTTCTGTCTGTATGTCTATGTGTCTATATATGTCATGTACATATAATATTTTACTACCAAAATATGTAAAAGAGCTCTAATTAATTTAAAAAAAAGTAAATGCTTACATCAAATATTTTATCAGAGAAAATATTTTATATGAAAATATTTCAAATATTTTATCAGAGATTTTTCATTCGTGTGACTTTGGTAATCTTTGATAAAACTAATTTTATTTTTAATCAATTAATTTATTTTTTTGAGACAGAGTCTCACTCCATTACCCAGGCTAGAGAGTGGTGGAGTCATAGCTCACAGAACCCCAAACTCCTGGATCTTCTTGCCTCACCCTCCCAAGCAGCTGGGACTATAAGGCACCCGCCATAATACCAGGCTAACTTCTGTTTTTAGTAGAGATGGGATCTCACTCTTGCTCAGACTGGCTTGAACTCCTGGGCTCAGGCAATCCTCCCACCTTGGTCTCCCAGACTGCTAAGATTACAGGCAGCGAGACACTGAACCCAGCCTCAGTACCATTCTAAGAAATAAGCTAGGCATGGTGGCTCAAAGGCACAGTGACTGTAGAGCAAAAATTATGTTTCAGAAGATAAACTCTATTACACCATTATTAGATTGCATCTTGAATTCTTCCAGTCCAGCTTAGAACAAAATCTGCTAAGCTGGCCCACTTGGTTTAAATTTTAAGCAATGTGTCTCCTGCCTGATGTGTGGGCCACAGAGAGCATTCACTAAGACACACACTGCTGTAACCAGAGACATACAGACTATAAACCTAGAAGTTGTTGACTTCATTCTGTGTACAGCTTTCCCCACGATCATCAGAACAAGGCTTTCTACCTCACTCAGACTCTGCCCCTCTCCTTGGTTCCGCCCCTTCTGTCTCTTTAAAGCATTTCACAATCAGTAGCTCCTGCTGGTAACTGGACAAGCATGGGGTCTGTCATGTTACAATCTCTGCCCTAAGAGATTCTTTAGTCCAGCCACAGAGTAACTTTAGTAACATCCCTAGAAGAACTGTTGTTCACCTTTTCACTTCCTGCTTTGACTCAACCTGGCCATGGGATGCTAAGTTCCCGACTAGCTGAACAAGCAGGAATCTGTGCAGTTGCTGCCATTTCCTGTTACCTGTGGATGAAGGTATCGGATATGGCAGACTTGGTTGCAAAGGTCAACCCATCATCTGTGTGGTTTGCCTGGATAGAGCCTCACTGGGCTTGTTCTTTGATGGATTTGGTTTTGGCTTGTTTGGATCTGCACTCCAACTCTTGGCATTACCTTCCTGACATTAGCACTCTCCCCAGGCTTAATAGCAGTCTCCGTAGGGCACACATGTCCTCTTCGTGTAAATGTTTCCACTCACTCATCAGTTGAATTTCAAAGGGTATTTCTTTAGCTAGAACAATAAAAACTAGAGTGGCGAAAGATAATCATAAGGACACCGTAATACAGCCGTGATCATGAGGCCAGAACCTATGATGAGAGCAACCAAGAGTGACATTGCTCATAGTTTTGGTGATGCTCTCACTTAGGGAAAAACCTGATCAAAGGGGGAAATTGTTTAAATAAAAATTATAGGAGGCTACTATTTTGGACTAAGCTCTTCTGCAAAAGAGTAGACTGAAAATAAAAATGTAGTCACTTATGCTAAGGTCTACATCACCAAACCAAAACTATCTTGTTAGTTGATCTTGAGAGAAAACAAGAAAGAGACAGTTAATTTTTCAAACTGGCCAATTTCAAATAGTATGATAATAAAGTTTCCTCAGCTTTACTCCCTATCACAAAAGGTAACTTAAAATGTTATTGGTAAGTTATTTCTCTATTGTTCTGTTTTCCTGTTCCCGGCATATCAGGAAAGCCACTTTAAAATGACCAATCTGCTTTTTCTTCCTTGTTTCTGCTTTATTCAACCCCTCTCTGTTTTTGAAAGCCAGATTCCTCTACTTGGTTCATTGGAACACTTGTTGTATTTTATTTAATGAAATGAAGTGTTGCCCAATTCTAGAATTACAAATAAAGCCAATTGAGATCTTTAAAATAAATATGTTATAATTTTGTCCTTTGATACTAACAACCCACAGAAGTGCTCAGACACTCAACCTTGAGCTGGGACCCATGTCCGTTCTCCAAATGAAATGAGCAAATGAGTTTTTCTGGGAGTTACCACTCAAGTGTCACCTTCAGTTGGATGAAGTAAAAACTGGTGCTGTTAACCTTATACAATGAAAAGAGCAATGGTGAACAGCCCAGGTTCCAATCTGTTACTTTAACATGCCCTGTAACCTGCCACGGGGTTCAGGTTTTTTATTTGACATGTCTATAGAACTGGAGAATATCTTAAGTTATTGACTCTTCAGGGGTTCTATGGATTAATTAACCAGTACAACATATGTGATAGCCCAAACATATCTCTAACTTGTCCACAAAGGTAATGTATATACATTACACAAACACACATACAATCTCTTATTGGTAGAGAAAGGGAGAGAGAGAAAGAAAGAGAAAGGAAGACTTTGCAAGATAGGCAGGCAGGATAGAGACACCAAGAATGATATTCAATTAGCTGGGCACCATGGTACACATCTGTAAGTCCCAGTTACTTGGGAGGCTGAGGCAAGAGGATCACTTGGGCCCAGGAGTTTGAGGTCACTGTGAGCAAGGCTGAGGACAAGCTGGGCAACAAAGGGAGATGCTGTGTCAAAAAAAGAAAAGAAAATGAATAATATTCAAAATTTTTAACTTTGGCTTTGACTCAGAAACCATTCAAACAGAGCTAGCGGAAGTGGCTGTGTGCTGACTGAATATCTACCTGAAGGCAGGTGGCACTCTAGATGGTATGGTCATAACTTTTTCTTCAAAAACAATAATCTATGGAAACTCTTTGCAAGTCTTGCTGGAGCTTACCTAATAGGAGCTGTAACTTCAGACCAACCTTAGAATTCTAGTGAACATGTTTCTCCCAAGATCTTTTCCCTAAGAAGTCCATCCTTACACCAGGTCTGGCATTTGTGATACCAAAGCAATCAATTAATAGGTGAAAGTCAATCTACTGTTTGTCTTTTCTATTACACTTAACAGTATGATTTTTCCCTCAGATGACTGAGTTGACAGGTTTTTATGAGTTCTAATGGACAGATCTTAAGGAGGAAGTTGAGAAGAAGGGATAAATTGTGGCACCATCGTGACAAGTAATTGCTGTCAATATGTGTCAATTAAGGCTCCTTTCCTTCTGCACACTTCCCAGGTATTTATCCATTTTTAATATCCCCAAACTAGACATCTCTTTTGGCCCTAACCTAAGTTTACCTGCTCTGAAACCAGTTTCTTCTGGTTGCCAAAAGTGACCAATCCTCATCCATTTACACACTCAATCATCTCATTTACTCATCATTTCTGTAGTGCTTGCCACATGCCAGAGCCGCCTGTGTTACAGGATCAAATAAGACATAACCTTCAGGAGTCTGGTGGGGAAGAAAGCAAAGTACATTCCTGATCATATCAGGAGAGACGCATGTTAAGCTGGAGGTGGACATAGACTGCCCTCTGAGCCAGCCTTGAAAATCAACTCTTCCCATGAACACAAAGGGCCTTTAAAAACTTTGACCCAAGGGAAAAACTAACAGTTGGTAACATGGGTGTTGTGGCAGCACAGTGGAGACTATTTCAAGAGTGTGTCTCTGGGTGTCCCTCAGTCATCCCACCTGCAAAGTGTTTGACTCCTCTTTGTAAGATGCTAATTGTAATAAGCCCTTTCTACTTTTTTTTTTTTTAGAGACAGAGATTCATTCTGTTGCCCTGAGTAGAGTGCCATGATGTCATCATAGCTCCCAGCAACCTCATACTCTTGGCTTCCCAGAGTGCTAGGATTATAGGTGTGCACCACTGTGCCCAGCCTACTTTGTATGTTTTTTCCTCTTAGTACTTGCACTTGCAAAGAGATAAATGGCATGTGTAGTGGCCAAGAAAAGTAAACCTCTCAGAGCTGCTGCTGCAAGTCAGGTGGCTGACTGACAACCCCAGTGGCCACACCTCTGGTTAGAGAACAGCTGTGTTCTCTGCACCATGCTTTCTACAGCTTGCTCCCAGAGAATGGCCAGCCCTGGCAGGGGTACTCAGGTAGGCTCATTGCTGCACAGTGTGAGACCCATTAATTAAATGAGTTCAAGGACCCACTGTACCAGTTGTAGGATGGACCTGAGCTAAACTCTGTGGATCTCCAGTTGATTGAGATGTTCCATTAAGTTATTAACTTTGTCTCTTTCCGTTTTCTTGAGGAAGGCTTGCAGTGGTATAAATTTCCCTCTTAGGACTGCTTTTGCAGTATCCCAGAGGTTCTGATAGTTTGTGTCTTCATTGTTGTTTTGCTCCAAAATTTTGGTGATTTTCTTCTTACCTTGTCTATAACCCATCTATCCTTCAGCATAAGGTTATTTAGCTTTCATGTTTTTGTATGGGTATGCACATTCCTGTTGTTATCAAGTTCAACTTTTATTCCATGATGGTCTGAGAGGATGCAAGGGATAATTTCTATTTTTTTTTTTTTTTTCCAATTTTCTGCTTTATATTTTGTCTTGAGCCCTAACTTAAAGGAGTCCAACAATGAAATTTTTGTTTCACATCCCCCACAAGTCATTTGATGGCTGCGTTTGGGAACTGCTCCAGGCACCTCTAGTCTTCATATGAGTGTCAACAAACCATATTATAGATTAGGGACATTCCTGGTTGAAAGAAAAAAGTAGGTCATTTTCTAAACGGAACCATTCCTTTTAATTTCTGTTTTTTAAAAATTTGCTGAGGTTGGATTTGTGATCTAGGATATGGTCGATTTTGGAGTATGTTCCGTGAGCTGATGAGAAGAATGTGTATTCAGTTTTGTTGGGATGAAATATTCTGTAGATGTCTGTTAAGTCCAGATGTTGAATGGTTAAGTTTAAATCTAAAATTTCTTTGCTTAGCTTTTTTTTTGAGGATCTATCGAGCACTGCTAGAGGGGTGTTAAAATCTCCAACTACTATGGAACTAGAGGAAATCAAGTTGTTTATGTCTGTTAGAGTTTGTCTTATACATGGAAGTGCATTCTGGTTGGGTGCATAAATATTAATAATTGAAATCTCATCATATTGACTATTGCCTTTAACAAATATGAAGTGTCCATTCTTATCCTTCCTTATTTTCGTTGGTTTAAAGCCTATTGTGTCTGCGAACAGGATTGCAACACCTGCTTTTTTTCTGCTTTCCATTTGCCTGGAGTATAGGTGACCATCCTTCACCTTGAGTCTATATTTGTCTTTTAATGTAAGATGAGATTCTTGTATGCAGCAGATATGGGGCTTGAGTTTTTGTATCCAGTCAGCCAACCTGTGCCTCTTTAGAGGACAATTTAAACCATTCACATTAATTGAGAATATTGATAAGCCTTTCGAGGGGCCGGTGGACATTTTTAATCCTTTTGCAACTGTGGAAGTTGGAATTTGATCAAAATTTTCTGGGTGGGTTTACTTTTGTGGTGGAGGATTACACTGGTCTTTATGGAGGATAGGTCTGAGAATATCCTGGAGAGCTAGTTTAGTTATGGCACATTTCTTCAACATGTGAATGTTGTTAAAGTATTTAATTTCTCCATCATAAATGAAACTCAGTTTAGCTGGATACAGGATCCTGGGTTGAAAATTATTTTGTTTTAGGAGATTAAAAGTCGATGACTATCCTCTTCTAGCTTGAAAGGTTTCAGCAGAGAGATCTGCAGTTATTCTAATATTCTTGCCCTTGTAGGTGACGGTTTTCTTTCGTCTGGCTGCTTTCAGAATTTTCTCCTTCATATTAACTTTAGTGAAATTGATTGTAATGTGTCTGGGGGATGTCTTATTTGGGTTGAGTCGTGCTGGAGTTCTGAAACTACTATCTAAATTTCAGAATCTCTTGGCATATCTGGAAAGTTCTCCTTCATAATCTCATGGAGAAGAGACTCTTGCCTTGTGAAGCCACTTCATCACTTTTGGGGATCTCTATAAGACAAATATTGGTTTTCTTCGAATTATCCCAGAGCTCTCAGAGTGTGGTCTGTTTTTGCCCTCCATTTCTCTTCCTCTTTGAGAGTTTGGGGACGTTCGAAAGCTTTGTCTTCAGTGTCAGAAATCCTTTCTTCTGCTTGCTCCATTCTGTTATTGAAGGATTCGACTGTGTTTCTCAGATCTTTGAGGGATGCAACTTCTTGTCTCAATGTGTCAAAATCTTTGGCCATTTGGTCTTTGAATTCATTGAATTCTTGAGATATCTTTTGGGTTACTGCTTGGAATTCTAGTTTGATCTTACTTGCTATCCAGATTCTGAATTAGATTTCTGACATCTCAGCTATTTGTTCGTGCGTGGGATCTTGTGCTGTGTCTGCCCCATTGATCCTTGGGGGAGTTAATCTACTCTGATTATTCATATTGCCAGAGTTTATCCGTTGATTTCGCCTCATGATTGTTTTATCACCATTGCCTCTGGCCGTCCTCAGAGTTGGGGACGTACCTCTCCAAGATTAGACCCCAGCGGGATCACTCTATTGTTGCTGGATCTTTGTAGGGAGTGACCCTGTGTAGCTCCTCTGGGGCTGCCCCAGCCAGGGAGTTCTGGTTGTGGGAACAGCTCCGGAGTATGATACACCTGGATCCAGCAACAGGGCAGGGGGTCGTGTGCACGGTTCTGGGAGTGCCTGGCGCCCAGTGACTTTGGCTCAGAGAGCCCAAGGCTCCAGCAGTCTCTGGCCAGGAGAAGGGCTCTGCACAGAGGCAGGAGGGCTCCAGAGAGCATGTGGCTATCAGACTCCCTGGCCAGATGAACAGGCCGGTGTGGAGGTAGGGAGGCTACAGGAGGGAGGACGCGGGATTGCATGGCTCCTGGAGTTCCTGGTCAGGGCATGCGGAGGCCTAGTGGGTGCAGCTCTTTCCAGGGTCTGGGCAGGGGCAGATCGCTGATGGTGTGCAACTCTTGTGGAGGTTGGGCTCCGATAGCTGATTATGCGCAGCTCTTACGGAGGTTGGGCGCCGATCGACATCACATACTTTTTGTCTAAATATTGTGCATTTCCTAGAAATACATTGCCCTGTGACCACAATGTGAGCAGTATTATTCTGGAGAATATTGAACTAGTGAAAACATGAGTCCCTATTTTTCAGATAGGGTAACTGACACCCAGAAATAGGAAGGGACTTGACCCAAATAACATAGCCAGTTAGTGCCAAATCTTTTGTCTCTTTAGTCTAATTTATGTGACTTTCAGAACAAAGAGTGTACTTATGTTTGAGCCTTTATAGTTCTATCCAATAGTGGTTTCTGTTGGAAATATTCTGTACCTCTGCTGAGTGTGGTAGCTACTAGTCACGTGAGACTATTAAGTACTTGAAATGTGGCAAGCGTAACTAAGAAACTGAATTGTAAATTTTCTTTAATTTTAATACATTTAAATGTAAGTAGCCACAAGTAGCTAATATTAGTACACCCAGTATCTTTTCTTTTTCCCCAGGGTTTTGCAAAGTTTGTCTTCTCCATAGAATGAGTATACTTTAGTGTGTGAGAAAAAATGTATTTTCTTTTTCAGTTATTAGACGGGGTACTTTGGGACTACTCCATACGCTCTTGAAGGAAGTCAAACATTTGGCTTTGCATTCCAGTTGAGTTGAATTTAGTTGATTCATGAACAAGGTATTTCTTCGGTTTCACCTTTTTTTCTTGCAAGAACTGTGAGAAAAAGTACAGAATGCTAAAAACAGATGATTGGTGTCAGTGATTTTTCAGCTTAGCTGCTGGCTATATTGTCGAATTTTCTTTTCAGTGAGTAAGGGTGGCCAGAGAAGACAGCACCTGTCCGTGTGCCTTGCTCCGTAAGGGAACTCTTCCTCTGAGGGGAAGAACTCGAAATTTTTTTTTTTTTTTGGGCAGTGTGTCACCCTGTCTCCCAAAAGTTTAGTGGCATCATAATTCGCTATAGCCTCGAACTCCTGGGCTTAAGCAATCCTTCTGCCTCAGCTTCTGAGTACCAGGGACTACCAGCGTGTGCCATCACACACAGATAATTTTTTCTATTTTTAGTAGAGACAGGACTCTCACTCTTGGTCAGGCTGGTCTCAAACTCCTGCTTAAGCAATCCACCCACTTCGGCCTTCAGATTGCTAGGATTATGGATGTGAGCCATGGTGCCCAGCCCCAAAATTCTGAATTCTTACTGCAGTATCACTTTCTAAATCTGTAGAAGAAGATCATTGATATGTACTATTTTTAAATAGTAACTACAGTCTGTACTGATGGTCACAATTTCATTTAAATTAGGTTAATATTTCAGAAATTCTCCTATTTTGGTCTTTGTGGATCTTTAATTTTAAATGATTGTTAGAATACATTAGAAGAAAATGATTTCCAATCAAAAGTTAATTTTTTGGAGTATTTTTTATCACATTTCAAATTGTATATTGTCCATGTGGTACCGTCAGTCCATAGTGTCTCTCATTGCAGCATAGCGTCCTCCATACTCTGAATGCCATGGACAGACACGTGCCAATATAGTCAGTGGAAAACTGAGTGAAAACATTTTCCTTCTGTCAAGTTAGATAACATGGTAAAACATTCTTTATAGTCTGAAACTTCGGGGGAGTTTGTAGCTGCTTTTAAAGCAGTAGTTCTCAACCTGTGGGTTGTGACCCCTTTGTAACAATGAAAGTAAATCTCAACATTAGGAAGGTTGAGAACCACTGTTTTTTAAAGGCTATTTCCTATAATTATAGACATAGCCGTCGGCAGGTTGTTACTATAAGACATTTTTTGCAAAGGCCCTAAAAATGCCCAAGAATGCTTCGTTTTATCATTTCAAGTATGATAGTTACTTGATACCACCACTGCCTTCTACTGTTCTCTAAGTTACTAATTATAGGTTGGGCTTCTGCTCTGTTTTTCAAAACTTTGTCCAGGTCACTGGTGGCCATCTAGTAGTCATATCTTGTGATTATTTCTAGGCTTGCCTCCCTTTCTGTCACATTGGAGGCAGATAATGAGGTTAGCAAAGTGTGATCTTTAGAGACAGACCTGAATTTAAATCTTGGCCTTGTCACTTACTATACCCTGTAGGAAGTTCACTCAGACTTTCTGAGCTGTAGTTTTTCTCACTGCTGAAAATGAAACCGGAGTTTACCTTCCCGTGATTGTTCTAAAGATTAAATGAGGCATCTGTAGGGACACCTGCCAGAACAGGGCATTCTTAAGAACATGTTTCAGTGAAGTTAACTTAACGCGTCAGCTGCACAGCCTCCCACTCTGTACTGACATATGTCTTGTCAGCACAGTGTTTTGGGGGAAACCATATTTAGTTTCAGAACTTTATATTTGAGAATCCAATCTGCCAGACCTCCTAGGTGTGCATTTTCTTGCTCATTTCTAGAACCTTTTGTATAGTGTTCACTGTTAGTGTTCTTTATTCTACCATTGTCTGGTTTCCGAATCATCTCTGCCTTTGTCAGTTTTCCTAAAAGCTCCCTGCTTCGTAGAAGCGCTTCTGCCTTAGTCATGAGGGTACCACCTTATGTTTCCAAAACCATTAATTGTCACACCTGAGAAATGGGCTATAGTTTGTAAGAAGAGTTAAAAGTTTATTTAATACATGAGTACCACACCTGAACATTGACAGCATTATTAAATAATCATCTGTAATTGGTTTTTCCCCATTTGGTGCCCAAAGCCTTTTTTTGTATCAAAAGTCAATATTTCTACATTCTCCACCTTGCCAAAAACAAGACAAAACAAAATTAGTGACTCACTAAGGTTGTCAGTGGACTGGGATAAGACCAGGAGTAGGATTGCTGAGATAGACTTGGCTGTACAAACAGGGGAAATAGAATTTTATCTTCCCCTCCTTACTCTTTTCCCTCATCAAACACAAGTACCTACACCCTCCCTAAGTTCTGTAAGACCAAAAGAAATGGATGAAATGAACTTAAGTTTCTGCTTTGTTTCATTTGTGTTGTCTTCTCTCTCCTGTCAAAGATGCCAATTCTCGGAAGCAAGAAGCAGAATGGAAAGAAAAAGCAGTGAAGGAGCTAGAAGAGTGGTATGCGAGGCAGGATGAGCAGCTGCAGAAAACGAAAGCAAACAACAGGTCAGTCCACGGTGGTTCCAGCACAGCTTGTCTTCTCAAGTTGAATCAAATCTATTTCTTAGCATCCAGTCTAGGTTCTTGGCTGCTGCCTTCTTAAGTGTGAAATATCTTTGCAGTTTTTGAAGAAAGCACAGAGGTTCCAAGTCTCTTGGCCGTCCCAGTTGTAGTGAATTTAGCTCTTTAATGAAGACTTTGGTCAGTATGCATCACCTGCGATGGTGTGATTCAGCCAAAGGGAAAGTTACTTCATGGATTAAGTCCAAACGTTAAAATAAGGAACCCTGAAATGAAAGGTCAGTTTTGTGAATGTACCAAGATCTCATTACTTTGGAGATGATTATAGATCCCCTAAGTACAGCCCTGCCCTCTGAAAGCCATTCATGAAGGGGTCCGTTAGCAGGAAAATGTGCTTTGTAATTAGGCAGCCAAGGATATTCTAACATAGTGACTGTAGAATTGAG
This sequence comes from Loris lydekkerianus, assembly GCA_963574355.1. Taxonomy (NCBI): domain Eukaryota; kingdom Metazoa; phylum Chordata; class Mammalia; order Primates; family Lorisidae; genus Loris; species Loris lydekkerianus. The sequence continues at coordinate 14,205 of CAUYPK010041929.1, forward strand.
GGTTTTCTGGGTATTTATCTATGCCTAAGAAAATCTTGCATCAGTTCTTAAAAATGCTTTTTTCAGAATGTATTTTACTTACTCACTGACGGTTAAGTGGTTGTAGGGAGAAAACACATTTTCTTGTATCACTACCAGCCAATGCTTTGCACTTGAGTCCTCCTTGGAAGCAGCTTCGAGGCATATGTGTGGTATTGCCTCCCTCCAGGCAGGCAGATTGGTTTTCTTCCCCCTGCTGTGTGCAGAGCACTCACTTCAGTGTAAAAACAGACCAGAGGAGGCCTGGAGTATTTTTAATTTTCAGGGTAGAGCCTTGGGTTCCTGTATTCAGAGGCAGGAAACAGGTTGGGTCGTGTGCCCTTGTCTTTGGCTGCTCTGTTAGCTAGAAATCTGCCATGTGGGAAGGAGCTGACCACTTTGCCAGCCAACCATATCTCTGTGGGGCAACTATGACAGAACAATTGGACACTTTCTTTCATCCAGCAGCCCTCATTTCCTCATCTGCCTTTGGTCATCCTTGGTTCTGTCAGCCGCCCCTGAGATGCCAGGCCTGGGTCTCTGTCTTGGCCACCTTGCCCTCAGGGATGAACTCTCACGTGGTGCCTGTCGGTTCTGTGGCAAGTGTTGGTGACTGCTCTCCAGCCTTCTTGTGAAGTGGCCTGTGGGATGGTTGCCATCAGCTACATGGGGCTCCTATTCAGCTTGTGGTTGGTACAGAGGGGTGACAGGTCCAGGCTCCTTACATTTTGTGCTCAATGGAGATTATTTTCTCCCCAGTTGCAAGTTCAGATTGGCAAAGAAAGATGAGAGGGTGCTGTGTGCAAGCACCATATGAGGCCCTGGGTGCTTTCCCAGTAAGCTGCCTCAGCCCCTGAGTCTGCTCCGAAGTACTTGGCAGAACCGTGCTCATACTCCCTGTGCAAGGTTCCTGATGCCTCAACGGTTTGACACACAAAGTATCAAACTTAAATAATAAATATATTGGGAACAGGCTTTCTGTTGCAGAATTTTTTTTCAAGCTGATTTTGCTGAATTTTCCTTTCTGGACAGAATCAGTTATCCTTAAACAGAGTAATCGCACGTGTTATTAGGAGCCTAGTTTTAAAGGCTTTGTCCCTCCAGACATTGAGTTAGGGCTTTGGTGCCTGTCTTTACTTGGAACTGTATACTGTTAAGCTGGTTGGTCTCATCAGTGAACCTCTCAAGTTCAGAGAGAAGGGACTTACCCACCTCCCACTGAGAATGTAGAGCAATTCAGAAACCAGGTCATGTGCCTTCTGGAAACTTTGCAGCACAGAGGTCACCCTGAGTGCATAAAGTTAGTGACATACTAGCTACTGTCACCAGGGTTCCAGGACAGAAGGGATGGTTTTTATACTTTATTCCAATGATTCTTCAATGGGTAGGATGAGAGAGCCATTTTAGAATCACTTTGTGGGACTTCCTCCAGTGGCATATACTGTCCCCTGAAGATTTTGGTATTGCTGATTACTCCTCATTCACGCTTGACTCTAAACTTTACACTCCAAAGGAATAAGTCCTGTTTATGTAGATAGGAAGTGATTCATCTTCCTCGTTGTTGGGCTACAGGTAAACAGTGAATATTTTTAGAAAATGGGGTGCTCAATTCAAGCAAGTGTCATTCTCCCTGAGTGACTCCTGCAGCAGTAGGATATTAAGGGACTGCAGGGATACGGTAGAAAGGCAGAGAAATTGCAAAGAGGAGACTCAGGGACAGAAAGAGCACCCGGTTAATCCTGAGCATCTTCAGGCCTTCTATCTTCCAGCTGCCCTCACCCACTTAGTCACAAAGCATTAGGAGCCCAGCCATTCCAGGCACTGCGCTGGGGAGTAGGAGTGCAGCAGCCAGACACAGTCCTTGCCCCGCAGAATCTGTGGTCTGTTGTCCCCAGACTGCATTGCCCTCCTTTTATCCCATGTTGGGGCCTGAATGTCACAGCATAATAGCCATGAATTATTAAGTGATGGCCTATGGAAAAGTTTCCTTTTCCCAGGAGGCAGCCAGACCAGCAATTGGCTCCCAAAGTTGAATAAATTCACTCATCAAGAACCACCCCAGGGGCGGCACCTGTGGCTCAAAGGAGTAGGGCGCCAGCCCCATATGCCAGAGGTGGCGGATTCAAACCCAGCCCTGGCCAAAAACTGCAAAAAAAAAACCCACTCCAGTAGCCAGGTGTTGTGGCAAGTGCCTGTAGTCTCAGCTACTCGGGAGGCTGAGGCAGGAGGATCGTCTAAGCCCAGGAGCTGGAAGTTGCTGTGAGCTGTGACCTCACGGCACTCTACCGAGGGTATCAAACTAAGACTCTGTCATGGGTAGCATTGGGACTGAGACTTTTCTGCTTGAAAAAGCCTAGGGAATCGTGATTCCCCGTGATGGCAAATGTTTTTTCCAACCACCTGGAGGTTGCTGGTGGGATGGAGCTCTGCATTGTATCTAGGCTTCCTGAGCATGTCCTGTGGTTGGGCAGCCTCCTCCTTCCCTCTCCCAGGCTTCCCTGAACCCCTTCCTGCCTTGGCTGAGGATTGCTGCTTCAGGTCCCCTTCTGCTGGGTGAAGAACAAATAGGTGGAGGCCGCCTGTGTTTGGTGTGTATAATTTTCTGTTTGTTCTGGGCCCAAAACCCTGATGGGGGTGCTGTGCTTTTCACTGCAGAGCCCTTTGTCTGGGGGCAGCTGCAAGAGCCTGACATTCAGGCTGTTGTTATCTTAGCAATGCCCAGACAGGAGGCTGCAGACCTTCATTCTGTTCACAATGCAGGCTGGAGGTGAAATTGATTAGGGTCAGCCCTTTGTGCACACTGAAAAAAAGGATTATGGTTTACAAGCTGGCCTGCCTGCCTGTCCCTCCTGCTCATTCTGCCCATAAACAACTCTCTGTTTTCCTGCTGAGTCACTTTGAGTTACAATCAGCCTGCTTTCTTTAAATTCCCACAAATCACCTCTTGTATATAAACCAAAATAGGAAAGAAGGAAGGGTATGTGTGAGTTTAAAAATAAACTGAAATTGAAATTACTAGAATCTGCCTTCAAATAAATGTGTGTGCTTAGGTTAATGACCAGACATGATTATCCATGAAAAATGTTCTTTCCACTTGCCCATCCCAGACCCACCAGGCAAAGTACAGGGTAAGACTCTATGGGGAGATTGCCTAAGGGAAACCATAGGCACAGTGGACAGGAGAGGGCTGGCTACGTCTGGTATTCATTCTGAGGCAACAGAATCAGAGCCAGCCTGTTCCCTGCTGTGTAAATGTCCCCACTTGATATGCCGCCTCCTCCCTGTCCCAGAGCCTTGCCATGCAGATGAAGTTCTGGATTCTGGGCTGCACCTTGTCGAAGCCAATTAAGTCTGGCATAGAAATATTCAGAAACTGCACCAAGAGACAGCCTTATTCAGGGACACACAGAAGCTGGTGCCAGAGCCAGGGCTCTAGTCTAGCATTCTTCCCGCCGACCACTTCCCTCCAGCTTTTTTTTCTCTAAGGTGAAGACTTTGAAATGACCGTGTGTTCCCAGGATACTGAAATTTATCCCACCCAGCTGATGTGGAGAAGCAGCAGTTGGATAATCCAAGATAAAACTGGCTTTGGGTCCTAGCACCTCTGGCAGCACTCCCACCCAGTGATCCTTACTGAGACAGGCAGGAAGGTGGCATGGCTTTCTGAGCATACACCAGCTGGGAAGAAGCATTAATACACTGTAAAAAGAGCACTGAACTTGGAGCCAGGCTGCCTGGGCTGAGTTCTGAATGCTGCCACTGTGATGTAGCTGAGCAAGTTGCTTCGTTTTCTAAGCAAGTTACCTTATCTGTAAAGTGGGAATGAGAATACCCAGTGTCATAGGTTATTAAAGTTGACAATTGAATCAACATAATGTATGTGAAAGGGCTTAGCTTATTATTGAGTGCTTAATACATATTTCTTGTTGCTGGGGTAAGCCAAAGGGATGAAATTGGCAGCTCGCTCTCTTATGGAGAGTCCCCATGTGGGAAAGCCAGCAGGAACAGGGCCTGTGGAAGTTTCCAGCGCTGGACGTCTCACAGGGGTTAAGATGGAGCCTTGGGAGCCGCTCCCCAGAGCACAATCACACCTCTATTGTGGATTTTAGATGTTTCTGCTTCTCAATGTTCTCTCTTTTTTCCTGCCTGCTTGCCTGCCTTTGGGACCTCTTGCTGTCTAGGGTGGCAGACGAAGCTTTCTACAAACAACCCTTCGCTGACGTGATTGGTTATGTGTATGTTGCAAAACTAATTCCTTTTCTTGTTTTGATTCTTTCTACTTTTTGTTTAGAGTTAACGCTCCTTTTATGTCACAAGTTGCTTTGCTTTTCAAATTATTTCATATCAGCACTGTGGGGCTGCGTAAGAGTTGATGAGCTAGGGGATGATCAATGGGTAATCCTGCAGAGTCACAACTTCCTACCACCCTCTGGTTGCCATTTTTCATGTTCGGGGTTTTGGAGGGAGGAAAGATGACTGACTCCTTTTCATTTGTGATATTGTCTGGGAAGGGTTTGGGGCTGGAGGGACTCTGGCTTCTTGCTGTTGCTGCCATCACTGCTGCTACCAACGCTTTTCTGCCGCAGGTGGGAAGAATTCTCCCCACCTGGGAGCAGGTGACAGTCCAGGTTAGGAGCCAGTGAGCAGCAGCGTCTTGCATTGCCAGAGTCAGAGCTGTGGGGGCAGCATTTCCTATGCTTGGTTCCTTCAAAGAATCAGGGGTTGGTTGCCTCTCCCTCAGGCAGAAGAGTCCAGAGCAGAGGGGCTCATCTCCAGGGGGTGTCTGTGATTGTTTTTCTGTGGTCTTGCATGTCAGAAGTTGTTATTTAGTGGCTAGCTTCTGATGCCCTATTTCCCACCCTAGTACAGAGAGGCCTCTGGCTTTGAGGTCACTATAACTCAAACTGTCTGATAGGAGCCACTAGGGCTGCCCCTTGCCCCCCAAACCCTATATCTTCTCTGGGAAAAAAAAAAGTTATTTTTAAGGATTCCTGTAATGCAAGCAGTATTGCTAAAGACTTGGGGACCGTTCTCATTGTTTCCTCCTTAAATATTAGGTCCAGCTGTTTTTACTGTTATATAAGGGAGATGAGGGTAGAATGGAGGAGAGGCACCTGTGGAAGGTAGGCCATAGGCCAAGGTCCGTAGACCCTCTTAGGCCTGTGACCTTGAGATCTTCACCCCATTAGAAGACAGATGGGTTCCCTGGGTCCCCATATGCATTTGCAGTGAGACTTGTGAAATGCTGGACTTACAGGTGGTGTTTGAGTTGATTTCTGCACATTTTCTCTGGAGTAGAAATGGAGACTGGAAAGGTCGAGTCCGGTTTTGCTGGGCAGCAGGGTGGCCAGCAAAGCCAGCTGCACATCCCCAAGCACAGATAGAGTGGCAAGGGCATGTCTAGCTTACTGACCATCTGCATTGAGCTCATTCTCATTTTCTATATCTGACCTAAAGTTTCTCTCCTTGTTTCTTTTCTTCTCTTCACCTTTAAGCACAAACATAAACCATCCTTGCTACAGCCTAGAACAGTTAAGTAAACCTTTCTCACTGCCCCTAACTGTGTGTGCCATAAAGTCGCAGTGTTGTGGTGGCTCTGGGCTTCAGCGGTGTTTGCCACAGCCATCCCTGTGATAGTGCCACCCCTGCGTCCCACAGACCAGTCATTTCCATTGCTTTTGCTTTGCCCGTGGTGCTTGTTGGAGTAGATGAATAGTGTGTCTTCCTGCCTCTTCCCGCTGTCCTTTTGGGCTGTAGCGCCCACACATTAGTTCCCAGCTGGGGGTGGGCTGACCTTGATGCAAAGGAATGGAATGTTGGAGCAGCATCCTAACTAACATTGGCTCTCCTGCCAGTGTGCCCTGAAAGGCCCAAGGCAGCTGGCTGGAGGGAAAATGGCAAATTTTGCCTGAACTGGAGAACATCGTAACAAACCCCCTTCCAGAATGGCTTAAGTCTGTAGTGCCTGCTAGCATGGGAGCTTTGTCTTGACTTCATTTTGATATGCCCTATTTCTCTCCAGCCTTAGGAATAAATCTAGAAGCTATTGTGTGGGCTTTTTAGAAGTCTCTAAATTTTCTCAAAACTCAGTACAGCCCAGCACAAACTACTCAAGTTCTTGACCAGCCTGCTGCTTTGCTTATGTTAGTAAAAGTGATGCGGAGCTGGCTAAGGACTTGCTTTTTTAATGCTCTGTAGGAGCAGAGGCAGCCAGAGTGAGCCCTGAACCAAACACCTGTATTCCAACATTTTACACAGCAGTCTGGGCACCTTGTGCCTTGGAGAACTGGCCACGGGTCTGCCCGAGGCTGACCTGGGCCAGGGGCTGTTACTCTTGGGGAATACAGAATGCCATTAAGTCAGGCACGAGAAGTCAGTCACTTGTGTGGCAACGCAGCCACCAGGTTGCTCAAAGGGGGTTCTACATTAAACCAACATATTTTGTTGTTGCTTCCAGGGCAGCAGAAGAAGCCTTTGTAAATGACATTGACGAGTCGTCCCCAGGCACTGAGTGGGAACGAGTGGCCCGGCTGTGTGACTTTAACCCCAAGTCCAGCAAACAGGCCAAAGATGTCTCCCGCATGCGCTCAGTCCTCATCTCCCTCAAGCAGGCTCCCCTGGTGCACTGAAGGGCCACCCTGTGGAAACACTACGTCTGCAGTATCTTAATCCTACTCCGTGAAGCTGTTCACAGTAATTGGATTAATTATGTTGAGTTCTTTTGGACCAAACCTTTTGTCTTTAGAGTTGATCATTGTTTGTGATTGCATGTTTCCTTCAACTGTGTTCTCCCTGGCATTGAGAGAGGAGGGGGAGGCGGAGGGGAGGGAAGCCTCCCAGCAGTAGGCTCACCCTATGCTTTTGTGCATTATTCTGAGAATAAATTTCTGTTTCAAACAACACAGATGAAGTTTCTTTACTGAATTCAAGATATGCTGCGATTTGGAGTGTGTATGGAAGTGTATTCTCTAACAGGAGTCTGTCTGGGGTGGGCAGACCATAGTAAGACTCTGACTCTTTTTACTTAGTTCAGTGAACCTGAGTTGGGAGGGCGTTGTGTGCAGCTGGCCCCATAGCACGTCAGGGTCCGTGCCATCCCAAGCACATGGTTCACATTTCTATTAGAAAGTGTTTCCTGTAGACCTGTGCTATCCAGTATTTACCAGGAACATGTGGCTATTTAAGTTAATTAAAAATAACATTTCTAGCCCTAGCATATTTCACATGTTTAACTACATGTTGTTAGGTGGCATCTGAATGGGACAGTGCAGATTACAGAACATTCACATTGTCACAGAAAGCTCTAGTGGAAGGTGTCACAGGTGCTGCCAGGAAACTCTGCTCTGTTCAGACACCAAGACATTTGTTACCTGCCCTCAGAACTTGGCATAATACCTGGCATGTTTCAGGTGATGTTCCAAGCAATTATTGACCCATATTTCAGTAATTGCTCACAGTCATCTGTTATTTCCAAGTTGGGGATTGAGTTAAACTCCTGTAATACCCTGCTCAGGATGGGGGCGTTAAGCCTTGTTACCCAGAAGGAAAGTCTTCTATGACCATCTATAGGGAAAAAAAGTCCACTATGTCTCCCACACTAATTACATTTGGATGGGAGAGGAACTGTCATTACTTTACCTCCTACCTCCCCCTCCAAACCTTTTGGTTGGGCTTTTTTAATTTTTTTATTTTTTTTTATTTTTTTGAGACAGAGTCTCACTTTATTGTCCTCGGTAGTGTCATGGTGTCACAGCTCACAGCAACCTCAAACTCCTGGACTTAAACTGTTCTATGCCTCAGCCTTCCTAGTAGTTGGGACTACAGGTGCCTGCCACAAGATGCTGCTATTTTTGTTGTTGGTTTATTTAGCAGGCCCAGGCCTATTTGAACGCACCAGCCCTGGTGTACGTGGCTGGCGCCCTAACCACTGAGCTATGAACGCCAAACCTGGTTGTGCTTTCTTTGATCTGGCCCACATTTCCAGCCTCTGCTCATTCTTCCTTTATAGCCATCTCTTATCAAGCACTGTCTATTGTTCACAGACCTTTTTTATTATTGGGACTTGTTAATGCTATTCAAAATGTCAGAATCAGGCCCAGGTGGCTCAAGCCTATAATCCCAGCACTTGGGAGGCTGCCGCGGGTGGATTGCCCGAGCTCACAGGTTCTTGAGACCAGCCTGAGCCCGAGTGAGACCCCGTCTCTAAAAAATAGCTGGGCATTGTGGCTGGCGCCTGTATTCCCAGCTGTTTGGGAGGCTGAGGCAAGAGGATCACTTGAACCCAAGAGTTTGAGGTTGCTAACACGCCACGACACTACCAAGGGTGACCAAGTAAGACTCTGTCTCAAAAAAAAAAAAAAGTCAGGGCAGCACCTGTGGCTCAAAGGAGTAGGGCGCTGGCCCCATATACCAGAGGTGGCAGGTTCAAACCCCATCCAAAAACTGCTGGCCCCATATACCAGAGGTGGTGGGTCCAAACCCCGCCCAAAAACTGCAAAAAAAAAAAGTCAAAATCAATTTAAGAACTAATTCACTGCCAGGCACAGTGGCTCATGCTTATAATCCTAGCACTTTGGGAAGACAAGGCAGGAGGATCTGAGCGATACCCCGTCTGTACAAAAAAATAGAAAAATTAATGGGCCTGTAGTCCTCGCTGCTTGGGAGGCTGGCGCAGGAGGGTTACTGGAGCCCAGGAGTTGGAGGATGCAGTGAGTTATGATGATGCCACTGCACTCTAGCATGGACAACACACCAAGACTGTCTCAAAAAAAATAAAAACTAGCTTAAAAGCCAGCTCCACCTTCCCTTACTCCCCTAAACTCTGATGGCTTCTACCTGGGGTGACTTACTTTTTGGTATTGTCTTGGTGCCAACCTCTGAACCAATCTTGGCTCCCACCAGATGGGCTTCTCAAGGAAAAGAGATGAGGCAGTTTTTTTTTGGTTTTTGTTTTTTTGAGACAGAATCTCACTGTCACCTTGGGGTCAAGTTCCATGGTGTCATAGTTCACACCAACCTCAAACTCTTGGACTCAAGAGATCTTCTTGCCTCAGCCTCCCCAGCTGGGACTACAGGTGCCCACCACAATGCCAACTTAATTTTTAAATTTTTATTTATTATTTGAGACAGTCTCATTTTGTCACCTTCAGTAAAGTGCCGTGGTGTCAGCTCATAGCAACCTCAAACCCTTGGGCTTAAGCAATTCTCTTGCCTCAGCCTCCCAAGTAACTGGGACTACAGGCACCCGCCATAACACTCAGCTATTTTTAGTGACCAGGTCTCACTCTGGCTCAGGCTGGTCTCAAACTCATGAACTCAGGCAATCCACCTGCCTCAGCCTCCCAAGAGTGCTAGGATTACAGGTGTGAGCCACTGCACCTGGATGACTTTTCCATTTTTAGCAGAAATGGGATCTTACTCTTGCTTCAGGCTGGGACATAGGGCATTTTTTATATGTCAACAAAATTTTTGACATTCTTCAGATCAAGAGGTGATTAGTTAATATGACAAAAGTGATACTGTGTGACTTCAAGGCTAGGTAATAAAAGGCAATGTCACTTACAGCTGCTTTGTTGGACTAAACACACTAGCTGGTATCCCTAATCCACCATATAAAAAAGCTCTGTCACCCTGCAGCCACCATGATGTGAGGAAACCCAAAGTAATCCACACAGAGAGACCCTGTACCTACATGTAAGGAGATGCGAGGCCAGCCAGCCTGCCCAGCTTGAGCCACTAACTACAGGTGCACAACACTCTGAGCTAGAACTTAGAACTGCCTTTCCCAAGTTCCTGACCCATCGAAGCCACGAGAGAAAAAAACTCTTGTTTTAAGATCCAAGTTTTGAGATGGTTTGTTACACAGGAATCGTAACTTGGGATTCTTTCTGAAGGAGCTGTCTAGGGATTCGAGGGGTGCTCAGCATTTAGTTTTCAGTCTTATATCTGTGGCAAACTTGGCTTTTTCTGTCAAATTGTAACTATTTGCTTTCTATTAATATATCAATAGATTTTTTTTGTTAAGAAAGCATTAATAGATGCCTTACGGAAGTTGCATAACCTTCAAAAAGCAAGCAGTGCAACTTCAAATCTCTTCTGGGAAGGGAAATGCTTTTAGCTAGTGAGTTAAGAACGAAACAAAATACAACAGTGTTAGGATTTTAGGAAACAAATGTATTCTTATCGTATAATTTACCTTGGAACAGTACCATAAAAATATTTACATTAAAATAAATTAACATGCAGTTATTTATTTAATGATATGTAATAATTTATGTTGGAATACATTAGCCTTTCCGTGAATTCAGTAAAAACAAAGATTTGGTTTTAGATTCAGTACCATCCTTTCAAATATTTGGTATGAAAGGTGGTAGCTATGCAATTATTCTGTGTACGGAGCGGTTATTTAGGCTTCACCAAGAAATAATTGATGTCTCTCTATGGTTCATCATCTTGCCCCAGATACGGACAAGACACAGAGCAGCAAAGCTTCCTTCCCAGGAATCACCATGGAATGTTTGAACAGTAATTAGGCCCTGGGGATTATTTACGGACTGGTAGAGTTCTCAGAATCTGCCAACTTTTCTTTTTCACACTAATCCATCAGGAAGGAAGTAGTTCAAATGCAGTATAGACTCCTTCAGCTTATTTTACATGCTAACACTGAAACAATACATTGTAGAAACCTTCATTTTCCTAAAATAGAAAACAATCTGAAAAATATATGCATATAGTTTTTAGATCATCTAAAAGTACCAATAAAAACCTGTCACTAGCTTAAATACTGCACTGGCAAAATCTCCATAGCAGAAAGGAATATTTGAGTAAATCACAGCTGAGAGACAGATCAAGAATACATGAAGTAATTTGCAAATCAGATATTAAAGTTTTTGGTGGCCTACGGTAAATTAGAATACAGTAGCATTTTGAAAGTGTTTTCGAAATGAGAGGTTGTACATTTTAGCAGAAGAATTAAAGAAAACTCACTAGCCCCTATCATAGCTTTAGGTATGTCACTTAAAAACACACTAAATTCTTTAAAATAGGAATTAAAACATCCACCTCACAGGATGAGAGAATCTAGGGCAATGTATATGAAACTCCTAGTTCAGAGCCTGGCATACAGTAGGCACATAATAAATGACAGCAGAAAGTATTTCTTCCAGGTTGCAATTTTTTTCTCTTTTTTTGGAGATAGTCTTTCTCTGTTGCCCCAGCTAGAGTACAGTGACATCACAGCTCACTGCAGCCTCAAACTTCTGGGCTCAAGCGATCCTCCCTGTACCCAGCTGGGACTATAGATAGGCACACACCACCTTGCCAAGATAACTTTTCTATTTTTAGTAGAGATGGGGTCTTGCTCTTGCTCACATTGGTCTCGAACTCCTAAGCTCAAGCAATCCTCCCTGCCTCAGCATCCCATAATACTAGGAGTACAGGCATGAGCCATCATGCCTGGCCCAGGTTGCAATTAATAGCCAGAACTTTGCCTTTTATATTTTGATACCAATGAAAGCAGAGATTATTTAGCCAGAGTCACAGATCTGGGGTATAGTTATAGCACATACGAACACTGACTCAGTAAACACTCTAGGGTCATATTCAACATAAGAGGAAAAGCTGTTAAAGGGAGAGGTGTCTGCTGGTCAGTGGGAAAGATCCTTTTGGGACAGTTAATCTCTTTTCAGAGGTTGTAAGTCCTAGTGGCTTCTCAGCTGTCCCTAAGAAGATAAGGATAAGGTTACTAAGACGATTGTAATTCAGATCCCTGGTCCAAGGACTCTTACTAATTCTGCTGGACTAATAACATCTTTCAACACATGACATTTGAGAGTGACAGGAATGTCCAATGTCTTGATTGTAGTGATGATTTCTCAGGTATATACATACCTCAAGGCTTATCACATTGTACACTTTTAAAAAATACCCCAATAGGGTGGCGTCTGTGGCTCAGTGAGTAGGGTGCCAGCCCAATATACGAAGGGTGGCAGGTTCAAACCCGGTCCCAGCCAAACTGCAACAAAAAATGGCCGGACGTTGTGGTGGGCACCTGTTAGTCCTAGCTACTCGGGAGGCTGAGGCAAGAGAATCACCTAAGCCCAAGAGCTGGAGGTCTCTTAAAAAAAAAACAAACCCCAATAAAGTTGTTAAAACAGAAAATGTTCTTAAGCCTTTCCTGGTAAGATTTCCTTCTGTTCCCTTGCCTGGATTTCTGTGATGAGTTTGGGGTGAGAGAATGAAGGATTATTTTTTTATTTCATATATATATACCTTTTTTTTTTTTTTTTGAGATAGAGTCTCACTTTTTCTCTGTATAAGAGGGGGTATCATAGCTCACAGCAACCTCAAATTCTTGGGCCCAAATGATCCTCTTGCCCCAATTTTTCATTTTTAAAGAAACAAGGTCTCACTCTTGCTTAGACTGGTCTTAAACTTGCTCATCTCACTTTGTCACCTTTGATAGAGTACCATGGTGTCATAGCTCACAGAAACCTTAAACTCTTGGGCTCAAATGATCCTCTTGCCTCAGCCTCCTGAGTACCTGGGACTACAGGCACCCGCCACAATGCCTGGCTATTTTTGGAGATGGGCTCTCACTCTTGCTTTGGCTAGTCTCACACTTCTGAGCTGAAGCGATCTACCCGCCTCAGCTCCCAGAATGGTAGTATTACAGATGTGAGCCACCGCGTCCAGCCCCAGGAGGAAGAATTATTAATTCCAACTCCAAGATGAGGCTCACATTTCAAGCAAGGTCTTCAGGTCCAACTGGTACATGAATAAGCACAGTCCTACCTGAGACTTCCTTGTCTTCCTCGTGTAGCTCCTTTGGGCATGGAATATTGTGACTAGAACTTAGAGGATCTGTGCTAAAATGACTCCTATTAGGAAAATATCAGAAAGAGTAGCATTTACAAAAATGGGGGTGGGGGGGGTAAGGTAACTTAAGAAGAGGAAACAAAGAACTAGAACACTTCTTTGCCAAAGTCGGCTGCAGTTAATACCAAATTTGCTTTTTAAGATGTGCTCATCTCAAAGACAAAAAGTTGATTCCACTGGGGAGCTCTTGAGTCTGGTCCCTGTTTTTGTTCCCAGAAGGCTAGTAGATCCTGCGAGTGGTGTAGTCCAGAACCATGCTGGCAGCACCTAGCAGGGCTGGGTCAACCAAATCTGAAACCACCACGTCCACATCCTGCACTGAGGACAAGGCCTGCTGGCGGATGACGTCTTTGACAATGTGGATATAGTGACTGGCCAGGACTCCAGAGAGGATCACAAGGGAAGGATTCATGGTGTGGAGGATGTTCACAACTCCAAGACCCAAAGCTGTTCCAGCTGTAAGAAAATAAAAAATAAGTTTACAGGAGGAGAGCTAAATCAAAAACAGCAAAGAGGAAGGCAGAGCGAGCAGGAGGCCAGAAATGGTAAAGTATAGTCACACTATTCAATGGGAAGCAGTATTGTAAAAACTGTTCATGATTTGGCTTGGTCCCTGTAGCTCAAGCGGCTAAGGCACCAGCCACATACCCCAGAGCTGGCGGGTTTGAATCCAGCCCAGGCCTGCCAAACAGCAATGGTAACTGCAACCAAAAAAGGGCCGGGCGTTGTGGTGGGCGCCTGTAGTCCCAGCTAATTGGGAGGCTGAGGCAAGAGAATCGCTTGGGCCCAGGAGTTGGAGGTTGCTATAAGCTGTGATGCCATGGCACTCTACTACCTAAAGCAGTGGTTTTCAACCTTCCTAATGCCACGGCCCTTTAATACAGTTCCTGTGGGTTGCAACCCACAGGTTGAGAACCGCTGACAGCTAGGGTGACAGCTTAAGGCTCTGTCTCAAAAATAAACAAAAAAAACCTGTTCGTGATTTAATCTTAACATGAGAAAATGATCTTGTGAAAAAAATCAGGGTATAAAATTGTACATATTATGCTGTATGATCTCAACTATGAAAGATAAAGAACAGAAAAAATGGATAGAGGAGCTGGGTGCAGTGGCTCATGCCTGTAATACTGGCACTTTGGGAGGCCAAGATGGTAGGATCATTTCAGGTCAGGAATTCAAGACCAGCCTAGGCAACATAGGAAGACCTGTTCTTTACAAAAATAAGAAAACTTAGCCAGGTGTGGTGGCACATGCCTATAGTCCTAGCTACTTGGGAGGCTAAGGCAGGAGAGTCACTTGTGCCCAGGAGTTTGAGGCTGCAGTGAGCTATGACGATTCTACTGCACTCCAGCTTGGGCAACACAGTGAGACTTTGTCTCTTAAAAAAAAAAAAGAAGAAGAAGAATGATTGGGAGGAAATGGTTACTATTAACTAGTAACTATTAACAGTAAAACTGATCTTTTTCATATAACTCTCCCTGTATTTCTCTGAATTTCCTATAAAATGAACAAGCACCAAACACCTGTTTAAAAAGGCAGTGCTACCAAATAAATAACCTTGAATGTGGTTGCCTTTCTCTAAGTAGAAAAAATACCTCTGAACAGACCCTGTAGAACACTGGTCACTGAGGGAAGCAAGGTCTTTGGGAGGGGTGGGGTCCCAGGAGGTCTGAGGTCACCCCCTGGGCATGGCCACCAGGAGCCACAGGCTCACCTGTTCTTAAGATGCTCTGGGCCTTCGCGTTGCCGAGTTTTGCAGCCTGTATGAGGTGGAGTGCACCCACTGCTTCATCTTTTGGCATTGACATCCCTTCCACCAAGAGCAAGTCCTCTGTTTGAGCAGAGTGAGAAAGAGAAGCGGTCAGTCATCAGTGAGCTGCGGGCAGCCCTGTAGGGAGGCTGAACTTACGCTAGGCCTGTGGACAGTGAGCTCGTAAGCAGGAAGACAGTGATCCCTTTTCACAATTGCAAAGCTTTTTATCATTCACAAATGTCCACATATATTGCTCCCAAAGCCTCTGTTGCCCTGTTGCTGCTTGGCTGTCCATAATCCAGAGGGTCCTGAAAGACCCTCAAATCTGACTACCACCTCCTACCCCTCTGACTACTTCACTTCTCACTTCCAGTAACAGAGAGAGTTCTTGAAGTGTCCTTCCCCCAAATTACCAGCTCCTCCCACATTCAGTTCCCTCCTTGTCCATTCCCGGTGCAATGCTACACTCTTTGCCAGTGCCCCACATCCCGTGGCAGGCAGCGAGGCCAGTGCCCCGCATCCCAGGGCAAGGAGCAGGGCCAGTGCCCCACATCCCAGGGAAAGCAGCAGGGCCAGTGCCCCGCATCCCGGGGCAGGCAGGGAGGCCAGTGCCCCGCATCCTGGGACAGGCAGTGGGGTCAGTGGTTGAGGAGCAAGCACAAGCCTGGATTCAGTTCTAGTTCTGCCACGACATCTGCATGACCCTGATCATAGCACTTCACCTCTGTATGTTCCTGTTCTAGATGAGAACAGTAAAGCCTACCCTTGCAGGATTATTTTAGGGATTAAATGAGATAATGGGCATAAATTATTTAGTTAAGTACTGGCTAGAGTAAATATTAAGTAAATGGTAGTGTTTCTGTGGCTGTCTGTAGTCCTGTCTCTGCCAGTCAGAAGCTCAGATCAATCTGCTTCCCACTCTGCTGTTACACTGGCTCCAAAGGAAGGAAACCCCTGACCATGCACACTGCTGTCTAGACACCGACGGTCTCCTGCCTTCCCTGGGCCCCACAGCTTTCCGGGCCAGGTCTCCCTCCTCATGTTCTCTTTCACCACTTCCTCAACCCTCCCACCCCTCCACTAGCACATTTCCACACTTCTTACCACTCAGACAAAGGGTCCTTCCTGCCCTTCAGAGACTCATTAGCATCTGCACATCTCCGCACCAGGGCTTCCCTCGGGCCCTCTGCCTGGCTGTGCAGGGACCCTCCTGCAGCAGCTCCACATTCTGCCTCCTGCATTCTCAGCCTTTGCCTCCATTCCCACTATCCTTTCCATCAGCGAATTCTGACAAATTGGTTTTAGAGGCAAAAAAAGTTTACTTCTTTCATGTATGAAGCACAGATATCCCGTACACACAGGACATAATCATAAACAGACACACAAAATATCTATGTTATAAAATTTCAGGACAGAGGAGTGACTAGGAAAAAAACACCTGAAAAGGCTCCTTAGGGGGTGATAAGGACAAAAAGATTGAAAAACACTGTTTTAGTAGCTTCAGATGACATCCTCGTGGCCAAAGGCAATGAACTTTAATGACTTTCTCTAACTCACGTCAGCTCAAGACGTTGCTGACCCCTCTCTCCTTGAAACTTTCTCCCTTTTGTGGCTTCTGCGACATCTCCCTATTCTGGTCTTTCCTCCCATCTCTCGCCCTCCCTGCAGACGCTGGTGTTCTCAAGATTCTATCCTTGATTCCATCTCCTGCCTCTCGTGAGGGTTTCAGTCACAGGTCTAACTGCCACCTCTCTGCTAACAGCTCCTAAGCGACAGGCCCCTGAACCCAGCAGCCTCCTAGGCATTTCCACCTGATGTCCACAGGTGCCCACCACCCACTTCCACCCGTTTCTGCTGCTCTCCCATGTCCAACCCTAGGCTCAGAAACCTGGAAGGCACTTTAGAACTATCCCACTTAAAGTCAGCCTCCATTCACCCACATTCCCCAACACCTCCCAAAACAAAAAGTTACAGTTTCGTGAAAAATCTCTAAAAATTCAGGCGATGACTTTTCTCTAAAAATATTTAATGACTTCTCCATTACCTGCTGGTCCTGCTTCCTCTTGCTCACTATACCCTGCCTTGCCCTTCACACACCACCACTGCTTCCATGCCTCCAAGAGCTCCTGCGAACGTCCTAACTTGTCTGGTTAATTCTACCCATCCTTTGACTCTGCCCCAGGACAGACCCCGGCACTCCCTCCCCTGTGCAGAGAAGGCAGGGAATGAACTTTGGTTTCCTTCTTACAAGCATCTATCTATATCCTTTGGCCATCGTTCTCATTGCACTTGGCACACTGCATTGCAGTGGTATTAAATGATTCTCTTGCATTAGACTAGACACTATTCTGACTTTCATAACATGTCCAGAAACAGCTTTAATTCAAATAAATTTATCAGAGTTCAAAAACTGTAACATATTCATCCATTTATTTCTTTGTTAAAATGTGTAGTAAACATCTCTGCTACTGGCTGAGAAAACAAATATGAGAGAAACCTTCCCTGTTATCTTCGAACCCTAGACCCCTGCCCACCTCCACCCCTGGAGAGGAACAGTGTTACTCTGGGTCAGGACAAAGGCCGCTGTGGAGCTCCAGATGAGAGAACCCTGCTCTTCCTCTAAGAAGTGAAAAGGTTAAAAGCTCTGGCTTCAGCATTTAGCTCCCTTTGGAATTTCTACTTCAAAGTACTGTCTACCATTTGGTTACTTAATTCCACAAAAGACAGATACCAACCATCACGTAGCTTTTTTGCTTCCCTCTGCAAGGCCATTCCAGAGGCATATGCTTCAATACACCCATGGCTTCCACAGGAACAATCTGGCCCATCCAGAGACACAACAAGGTGGCCAAGTTCTGCAGCACAGAAGGAGCTTCCATGGATCAATTCGTGCTGATGGATGATTCCACCACCAATTCCTACAGTGAGAGATAAAAATCACTGAGGTGGCTCTTTATCTGAAACAGAAAACTATGACGCAGCCATGCCTCATCTGTTTAGCAAAGCTTTGGATGTGGGGTTCTATATAATGCCTACTTTTCTAGATAGCTGAAGCTTACTAAGCACCAAATTTTCTTTGGCAGGTTCTAGATGGAAATATTTTTAGTAGATCTGATGCTCTGTATCACATCTGCTTGGCTCACTATGATTTCAAACACAGCTGTGGTGGACAGTGCCGGGCAGGCTCAAACTCCCCTTGTGTTCACAATATGTGTACCCAGCTCAACCACATGTCTTCTATAACAAGACCTTCTCTAACACCGAAGCAAGAGTCTAGTCAGCCATGTACACATGTACACGCGGTACCTAGAGACAACCCTCAACCAAGACGAGGCAAGAGCCAGCAGATCCAAGTAGACAATCCTGGATGGTGCCCTATAGGCTTCTTGGGAGGTTCTGGGAATTTTCAACCCCCGTTGCCCTCGAGGCAACTTCAATCACTATTCTTTAATGGCTTTGTTCCTGTTCTGCTTTACTGTTCTCCCTCCCGCCCTTCTATTTCTCAGAATGATTTCCAAAAGAAAATCCTTGTACCTAAATCCTTGTCTCAGGCTCTCCTTTGAGGGAAACCCAAGATAAACAATCTGATTTTCAAATTTATCACACACCACCTGCTTTCTGAAGCACAGAATAAAATATGATTTGACCTCTTCTTGATGCCACCCATGTCTAAAAATCTATGGTTCATTCATTACACAAATCAATGACTATCTTCTGTTACAGGGTTTACAAGTTACTAAGGAGTAGAGGGTATTTTGCCTTAGAAGGCTCTACTTTTTAAGAGTTGTCCTGCTATCCATCACTTCTTGTAGCATCTGTTCCTCAACCCCAACCAAACCCTCTGCTCTGAGCTAAGTCCATCCTGCCACTAAAGCAATGAATAAACTGGCAAAACTGTCAGAATCAACTTTTTTTGGATTCTGGGAACTAACCAAAAGTTCGCAACAATTAGGAGAACACTTAATTTAAAAAAGAAAAAGAAAAAAACCCAGCTAATCTTGATAAGAGAGCTTTTTGGTATTTTAACTTACCATGGTCCCTCTCCAGCTTGGTAGTAGTGATCCTGAACAAGCCCATATCCCCAGTATTGGTGTAGAGACGCCAGTCTGCACACCAGTACCTGGGGGAGCAGGATGAACTTATACTCAAAAAATTATGGTTCGGTGTTTGTTTTGATCTACCTGATAGCTGCCTGGAGGACCAGTTCAAAGGGCTTGCTTTTATCTCACTGAACTGGGGACTATCCCAGTGCTGCTCAAGAGTTGAAGGTTGAGGGATGGGGGTTTGTCAAGAACATTTGAAGGTAAAATGTGTTAGTTTCTGCTGCCTAGAGTAAAGACTAACAGTTTTTATAATAAATAGATGAATATAATAGACGAGCCAAAAAGACCAGGAGGAAAAGCTGTGAAATGAGAAACTTTGGGGAATAAGAGCTTTGAATAGTTCTGACAACTTCCTGGGAATTGAAAAGCAACATGCATGCCTAGGGCTGGGCACATGCTCTTTTATGAGTTGCCTAAGAAGGTCCTAAGCTCTCACCTGAGGCTCACCCCCAGGCTGTACTCAAGCAGGAAGTGAAAGCTAAGGCAAAGCTATAACTGCCTAAGTGGTGAAGATATGCCCCAACAGGCAGCCTCCCCTGCCAGCTTACCTGTGCCTGTGATAAGTGTAACAAAGTTTTCCAGTCCCTTTCCTTGGCCAAATTTCCTTTCTGCAAGGGCAGCACAGTTGCCGTCATTGTCCACCCACACAGGGAGATGCAAAGTGTCAGACAAAGGGGTCCTGAGATCCACAGAGTTCCACTCTTGGATCAGTTTGGTTGAATGCAACACAATTCCTTCCCGAGGATTTACACGGCCACCTGTGGAAATGCCTATGCTCCACAAACACAAGGAAAATAATTCTCATTAGCCATCATAGGAAAGTATGCCAACTTTCTTGGCTCAGAACATAAATTTATTCACCCCAGATCTCCTATGACAAACATTACCAAGGACTTCAGGCAGTTCTGAGCTAAATCTGTATCTAACAGATTTGTAGAGCTATCAATATTTCTCCTAAGGCTGAGCGCGGTGGCTCACACCTGTAATCTTAACACTCTGTGAGGCCAAAGAGGGTGGATTGCTTGAGCTCAGGAGTTTGAGACCAGCCTGAGCAAGAGCAAGACCCTGTCTCTAAAACTAGCTGGGCATTGAGGTGGGCACCTGTAGTCCCAGCTACTGGGGAGGCTGAGGCAAGAGAATTGCTTGAGCCCAAAGTTTGAGGTTGCTGTGAGCTATGACATCACAGCACTCTACCAAGGCTGACAAAGTGAGACTCGGTCTCAAAAAAAAAAAAAAGTAAGAAAAATTAGCCAGTCATTGTTACATGTGTCTCCCACATACTCGGGAGGCTGAGGCAAGAGGATCTCTGAAGCCCAAGAGTTTGAGGTTGCTATGAGCTATGATGATACCATGGCACTCTACCTAGAGATGGAGTGAGACTCTATCTCCAAAAAAAAAAAACAAATTTCTCCCATAATACTTGTTGGCACCCTAGAAAGACTCCATGCTTGGAGCCCACAGACAGGACCTGGAGCCATCTATACACAGGGCACACACGGACTTTATATTCAGTCATATATCAGAACCTAGTAGATTTTGTACATTAAAATGAACATTGCTTGCAAACATATAATTTGCAATCTTACCTACTCCCAAAATCCTGCAGTTCAGTTTTACAGCTTCTGCTGCAGCTTCCACACACATCTGTAGGATTAAATTAATCCTCTCTTCATAGGTTTTAGGATTGAACTGAGTATACTTTTTAACTATTTCACCCTAAAAGAGAAAAAACAAGATCTGTCTCACTGGTCTTACTAAGGAGCATCCTGTGAATCTTTTGATCTTTTTCACGATAAAGACATTGCTACAGGAATGTACAACAATCTTAGATTACTGTTCCTGTGGGAAGCCACTATCTCTGGGCCTGCTCTAGGATAAAATCCAATACTTTCTGGGAATCTGCCCTGATACAGGACTATTGAAACAGTGACACTCCACAGCCTACAAGATATGCCCTGTTCATAAGCTTAAAGTGAATATTGGCTAATTTGAATCAAATTCAAATTAAAAGGTCATAATTTACTCTTTTAGGCTGACAAAATTTTCCTGCTTAAATACTGAGGCAACTAAATAATTATAAGTAGCTGAGCTTTAATCATCTCAGGTAATTGAAGCCAAAAATGGTATGGCTATTCTATTTACTCGGTTAGTTTCCATGTTGGGTTGGGCGAGGTGGCTCACACCTGTAATCCCAGCACTCTGGGAGGTCAGGCCAGAGGATCACTTGAGCTCAGGAGTTCCAGACCCGCCCAAGCAAGAGTGAGACTCTATCACTACTAAAAACAGAAAAATTAGACAGGTGTGAGGGTTGCGCACCTATAGTCTCAGTTACTCGGGAGGCTGAGGTGTGGGGGTTGCGCACCTATAGTCTCAGTTACTCGGGAGGCTGAGGCAGAAGGATCACTTAAACTGGGAGTTTGAGGTTGCAATTACTCCACTGTACTTCAGCCTCGAGCAACAGAGACTCTATCTCAAAAAATAAAATAAAACCCCCAAATTTCCATTCTGGCTGTCACAAATACCCCCTTGTTTAAATTACTGTGCTTTGTGAAATGTTTAATACCAAACAGGGATAGACTCTCCTAATTACTCTTGTTTTTGCATTTTTTCTTTGTGTGTCTCACTTGTATACTGTATTAAATACATTTAAGAATAGGACTGTTAGGCTGGGTATGGTGGCTCACGCCTGTAATCCCAGCACTTGGGAGGCCAAGGCAGGTGGACTGTCCTGAGATCACGGGTTTGAGACCAGCCTGAGAAAGAGCAAGACACTGTCTCTAAAAATAGCCCACTGTTGTAGCAGGCACCTGTAGTCTCAACTACTCGGGAGGCTGAGGCAAGAGAAGCACTTAAAACCAAGAGTTTGAGGTTGCTGCGAGCTATGATGCCATAGAACTCTACTGAGAGCAAGAAAATAAGACTCTGTCTCAAAACAAACAAACAAACAAAAAAAAATAATGTTGTTAAGCTTTTAAAAATTCCACTGTAAGTTGCAATAATTTTAATTAAACTTCTAAAATATCCCATTAAAGTGTTGATCTGAATTATGTCAAACCTATAATCCAGTTTGGAAAGTACTAACCTTTTTAAAATACTCAGCACTTCCATCCAGAACATTTTTTGAGCCTTAATATTTTACAGTAAAATTTTATAATTTTCTTTATGTACATCTTTCTGGTTTCAATTATTCTTAGGAGTTTTTGTTCTTGTTGTTCTGTATAGGCGCTCCTCTTTTATATTCTTTAGCTATTAATGGGTTTTTATATATCAAATATAGGGAGGGGCTAAAACTGTCACTAAAGATTGTCAACTACAGGCTCGGCGCCTGTGGCTCAAGCGCTAAGGCGCCAGCCACATACACCTGAGCTGGCGTGTTCGAATCCAGCCTGGGCCCACCAAACAACAATGACGGCTGCAACCAGAAAACAGCCGGGCACTGTGGCAGGTGCCTATAATCCAGTTACTTGGGAGGCAGAGGCAGGAGAACCACTTGAGCCCAGGAGTTGGAGGTTGCTGTGAGTTGTGATGCCACAGCACTCTACCCAGGGTGACACCTTGAGGCTCTGTCTCAAAAATAAAATAAAAGCACGATGGATAAAATGGAAGCATGATGGTGCTTCTCCACCTTTATTATACATCAGAATCATCTGGGCAGTTTTATCAAATATCGGTACCCGTTTCCATCCCTGGGGATCCCAATTTAATCAGTTGAAAGTGGGAACCAGGCATTTTTATGTTTTTTAAGCTTCCAGATAATGCTAATGTACAAGCAGCATCGATAAACACTCACCTAAAGGAAAACTGAAATCTTTGCCGGCAATTTCATGTAAGTAAAAAATTATTGATACTTACATATTTATCATATTATCCAGCTACTTTACTCAACTGTCTTATTAACCTTACAAGCTAGATTTGTTCATATTATCTATAAATAATACTTTTTGTCTTACTCTGTCAATAATCTCCCTTTTTAAAAAAAAATTTTTTATAATCTCCATTTTTGCTATTCCTCGCTCTATTCCCTTCCTAACGTCCAGAACTGTTAGACAATATTGCAGAAAACATTCTTTTTTTCTTTTTGATTTCAATAGGAATGCCTGTAGAATTTCACCATGAAGAAAGATGTTAGAATAAATAATGTTTATGTTAAGAATATATTTTTCTTAGTATTTTATAAGAAATATTTATTATTGGCTCAGCGTCTATAGCTCAATGGTTAGGGCATCAGCCACATACACCAGAGCTGGCAGTTCGAATCCAGCCCGGGCCTGCCAAACAACAATGACAACTACAACCAAAAAATAGCCAGGCGTTGTGGCGGGCGCCTGTAGTCCCAGCTACTTGGGAGGCTAGAGCAAGAGAATTGCTTAAGCCCAAGAGTTTGAGGTTGCTGTGAGCTGTGATGCTATAGCACTCTACCCAGAGACTCTGCCTCAAAAAAAAGAAAAAAAGAGAGAAGTATTCATTATGGGAAGCCTTTTAGCTTTTCTTAAGAAAATTATGTTTTGCTTTTCCTTATTTGACCTGATGATATTAACAAATTTACTATACCGTGGGTGCAGTACCTACACCGTGACTTTAAAATCTTTGCTATTTCTCGTGGACTTCGACAACATTATACATTTACAATATTTCAATGATTTTTCTAGTCAATTTGTTCTTCCGCATTAAGCCATTCGAGATCATTTACCATGGACAGTTTGTTATTTTTATGAAGGCTCTCTCAACCTGGCACATTGTGCTGACAGTGTGATTAACAGATTGAAGATACTCAGTTAAGAACAGAACTGTAAAAATACAAAATGGAGAACCCACACAACTAATCATGTTCTAGAGAAGAGGCAACTCCCCTCACCACTGGCAGATACCCTCATCTGGTAGTGATAATAACCAGCATACTCCACATTCCAAACTGTCACCAAGTATAGACTTTTAGACCTCCTGTGTGGCAAAAGCCCAGCTCTGATGCCTAAAGGGGTCTCTTCATTGCCAACTCCTTAGGTTCCCTGAGAATTTACTTCTTTGAAATATAAATGATTAATAGCATAGTGAGATAAACATTGTAATGGATCCAAAAGTCAATACTCTGGGCAAATGATTCCAAGCTCCTGAGTATGTTTTCAATCCTACTTTCCAACTATACTTATTAAAAAATTAATTATTCAGATGGGATATAAAGTTAGGAGCTTAGGAGTTATTTATTTTACCTTCATGCTGACAATTGCAACTCGAAGGTTTGTCCCACCAAGATCAACAGCCAAAGCACTTAGAGTTTCAAGAATATGGTCAATATCTTGAGAGATATTCTCCTTCACAGGAGGAAAGCAGAATTTCTTTTGCAGTGGCTCTTGAAGATCAATAGATTTTAGAAACTTCAAAATCCTTGGAACAGCATTTCCATCCCCATATATCTTCGAACTGCAATATCAATAAGTCAATTAAATTAAGTGCCTCTGCAATACATGTTACAGTGAGGGCAGGGTTTAACAGAATCTGAGACTTCAGGGAAAAATAATTCATGCTGTTTCTTAAAATAGTAACATTGCTATAATGTATATACGTGTATACTTCAAAATATCATTTTGTACATAATAAACACATACGATTTTATCTGTCAATTAAAAAGATAAAAACAGGCTCGGCACCTGTAGGTCAAGTGGCTAAGGCACCAGCCACATACACCAGAGCTGGCAGGTTCAAATCCAGCCCAAGCCTGCCAAATGACAATGACAACTACAACCAAAAAATAGCCAGGCATTGTGGTGGGCGCCTGTAGTCCCAGCTACTTAGGAGGCTGAGGTAAGAGAATCGCCTAAGCCCAGGAGTTGGAGGTTGCTGTGAGCTGTGATACCACGGCATTCTACCCAGGGTGAAAACTTGAGACTCTGTCTCAAAAAAAAAAAAAAAAGATAAAAACAAAAACTATAAATCATAATTATACAGAACTAAAAAACATATTTTTTAAAATAAAATCACATCTGGATCTCTTCAGTAACACAATAATTAAGTACTCACCTTTTTTTGCTTTTTTAGCTTTTATCTGTACATTTTGGAGAAAACAAAATTGTTTTCAGAATAAAATATTCAAATACAGGAAAATATTATCAATTTGAAATAGAAAGGAGGGCAGACAAAATTTATCAAAATGTTGAACTAGACCTTTTTAAACATCAGTTACATTATTTTCTAATACTTATAGAAAGTTGAATTAGGCTAATGAAGTATTTCCTAGCACAGGTGTTAAAGTGATTGACACAGACAAATAAAAGACATATTCTACATCGGAACACTGGATAGTGTACTAAGTGGTACGATATGAGCAAGGCCCGTCTTACCAGTGGCTAGGGATCCCCAGGCATTAGAAGGAAGGCTCTGTTCAGGTGAGTAAACAATTTATCACAGCTCTAAAATGATGCCTGCACAATTATAATAGGGACTTTACCTAACAAATGCATCAGTGTAACCTGATTCTTTGTACCCTCAATGAATCCTAAACAATAAAAATAAATAAAGAAATCATATCCACAAAAATAAAATAGTACCTGAAGCAGCTCCCCTTTTAAATCACTCAAAAAATAAAAATAAAAGTAAAAACAGGTTGTGTACTCACCAGGGGTACTGTTTACCAAACTGAAGGTGCAGCGCCTGCAATATTTTGTCCTGGGTGTCAGCATCCCGGACATGAAGGACGTTTTCTCCTAGGTAAATCCAGTCACACATTAATGGATTTGGAAGTGGGAATATTCAAGGAATAAAGAAAGTATCAGTATGTTGTGCTCATGATTAGTACAGAAAACCAGCAGATTTCGAACACCCTTAAATCTTTTATTAGGAAGACATCAACTTTGGTACCTTATACCTTTTGAAGCATTCTAGTAAGATTTCCATGTTTCTTTTTGTTGTTGTTGTTGTTGTTGTTGTTGTTTGAGACAGAGTCTCACTCTGTGCCCCTGGTGCCGTGGTGTCAGAGCTCACAGCAACCTCAAACCTCTTGGGCTTGAGTGATCCACTTGCCCCAGCCTCCCTAGTAGCTGGGACTAGAGCTGCCCACCACAATGCCTGGCGTGTTTATCTATTTTTTAGAAACAGGGTCTTGCTCTTGCTCAGGCTGGTCTTAAACTCCTGAGCTCAGGCAATGCACCTGCCTTGGCCTCCCAAAGTGCTAGGATTACAGGCATGAGCCACCATGCTCAGCCTTCAATGTTTGTTTATTGAAATAAATGAGGCAGATTAACCTAGTATCCGCTTACCACTTGCTTAGTCATCTCTCAGCTCTCTCATCTCTTACTCAGCTTGCCCTGCCTTCCGTCTACTCAGCCAGTCATTCACTCAGCTGGACAGGCCGTCACTTTCCCCGGGTTTCCCAACCAATGTGAGGGAGGAAAGACAGCAAAAGTGGCCATGTTTTTCAACAAGCGTGGCTGAAGGGAAAAGAGTGGTGGCTGGGCAGTAGTCGTTTTATTCTTAAGATGTGAGAGGCCTAACTGTGTTCAAACGGGGAGGTTAAACACATACAGAAAAAGGAGGACTGATGGGTAGGTTCCGGAGAAGGCAGGAGGGTGGGAATTGAGAACACAGCAGAAGGATGAGCAGCGGACAGGAGAGAGAGACACCTACACCTACACCCCCACCCCACTGTAAAGACGGTAAGAAGGAAAATACGGGATGGGCACACATGTTTTTACAAGTTTATTTTAGTGGGGTAGCAGAAAGTACAGAGAAAGACCACGTTGCCACAGCCAGTATTCCATTCTCCTTTCATGTCTTAGTGAACTCTGAGCAGCATCTAACACCATCTCCCTGAACACTTTATTTTCTGGATTAATGATATCACACTCTCCTCGGTTTCCTCTGACCTCACTGGAAGTTCCTCAGTCTTCCTTGCTGGCCCTTCTTTCTTCACCAGAACTCTAAATGTCGAAGGGTTCCAGAGATTGGTTCTGGACTCCATTCTCTGTCTTATTTAGAAGTTATCCCTGGGAAATCTCACTTAATCTCTGGGCTTTAAATATCATTTATGGCAGAGCGCTGTTGCCCTCAATATCCCTTTTTTATACTAGCAACAGAATTTTTAGCTGGTCATTTGATCACCCAACCAAAGACTATATCCTTTAGCTTGGCTTGCAGCTAGCTGTGGCCATGTGACTAAGTTCTGACTGATATGAGAAGAAATATTTGCAATTTCTAGGTCATGCCTTTTGGGAAAGGCATCTTCCCCATTCTTGTTCCCAAAGGCAAACATATGGACTTGATAGCAAGAGCTGGAGCAGCCATCAAGCAGACAGTCTGATGACTGTGGAGCTGTCATATCAGTGAAAAAGAAAGAAAAATCTTATTTACGTCACTATTATTTTGGGTCTCTCTGTTATGGCAGTTGAACTGATAATTCTACACCATCTATGTGCCAATAACTCTCAAATTTATATCTATAAGTCTGACTCTCGGGAACTATCTAGCTGCTTGTTAGCCATTTCTACCTTATTTAATAGGCATCTCAAACTTTTTAAATAATATTTATTTATTTATTTATTTATTTATTTTTGGAGACAGAGGCTCAAGCTGTCACCCTGGGTAGAGTGCTGCGGCGTCACAGCTCACAGTAACCTCAAACTCTTGGGCTTAAGCGATTCTCTTGCCTCAGCCTCTCAAGTAGCTGGGACTACAGGTGCCCACCACAATGCCCAGCTATTTTTTTGGTTGTAGTTGTCATTGTTGTTTGGCAGGTCCAGGCTGGATTCGAACCCGCCAGCTCCAGTGTACGTAGCCCTAGATGCTGAGCTACAGGCGCCGAGCCTGGCATCTCAAACTTGATCTGGCCTTAAGAGAACTCTTGCTTCCATCCCTTCCCAAATCTGTTCCTCCCTCAGTGTCCCCGATATCAGGAAAGAACACACAGCTCAATCCAAAAATCTAGGCTTTTGTATTGATCCCTTTCTTCTTTCACCTCTCATATCCTAGAAGGACTATAACAAATCTCATCACCAACAAACTCTAAATCTGTCTTGTCTCTATCTCTAATATTACCACTCTTAGTCTAAGCTGCTGTCATCTTATATCTGAACAACTGAAAAAGCCTGAGCTGGTTTCCCTGCTTCTACCCTTGCCTTACCACATTCCAGTCTCCATATTAACATCCAGACCAACCTTTCCAAAATATGTCATATAGAGGTGTTCCCTCCTTTATTTTATTTTTTTTTTAAACCACAGGCTCATAGGAACCTATATTTCCCCTAGGAACAATAGTTCAGTGTTTGCTAATTCAGTGTTCACAGCAACTTTATAGGACAAAAAACTACAATGAACAAGAACCAATTGTACCTTCATGCCCACTTGCCCCTGGAAATAAACTAAAAAAAATTTATCATACACAAGAACCTTAGAAGTTAAGGGCTTCCCTAAATCACAACAGACTTCATCACATTTTAAACAAGGGTATTAGGTATAAAAAGAACAGCTATACCCTTACTTTAAAATGCCAATAAATATGATTATCCCCATTATTTTTACCTCATGTCTTTGTATTCTCAGTTAATAATCAAGACCTTTAAATCTGGATGGTAGTTAGTGTAATTTATCAACTCAGAGTTACACATGATACCCCTGGTGGGGAATACTGATTAGCTAGCTTACCTCAGATGTGTATACAGAGGCTTTAGTTAAGACACATACTT
>CAUYPK010041932.1:0-16299 GCA_963574355.1 Loris lydekkerianus
ACTTAGCAATTATGAATTGGGCTGCAATAAACATTCTGGTACAGATGTCTTTGTTATATTGTGACTTTTGGTCTTCTGGGTATAAACCTAGTAAAGGAATTATAGGATCGAATGGCAGGTCTATTTTTAGGTCTCTGAGTATTCTCCAAACATCCTTCCAGAAGGAATGTATTAGTGGGCATTCCCACCAGCAGTGTAGAAGTGTGCCCTTTCCTCCACATCCACGCCAACCTTTCTGGTTTTGGGATTTTGTTATGTGGGCTATTCTTACTGGGGTTAGGTAATATCTCTAAGTAGTTTTAATTTGCATCTCTCTGATGATTAAAGATGATGAGCCTTTTTTCATGTGTTTGTAGATTTTGTGTCTGTCTTCTTTAGAGAAGTTTCTCTTTAAGTCCCTTGCCCACCCTGCAAAGGGGTCACATATTCTTTTCTTGCTAATGAATTTGAGTTCTCTGTAGATTCTGGTTATTAGACCATTATCGGAGGTATAAACTGCAAATATTTTCTCCCATTCTGAGGGTTGTCTGCTTGCTTTACTCACTATGTTCTTGGCTGTGCAGAAGCTTTTTAGAGAACAGGGGATTTTTATCTTCCTTACTAATGACTATCCCCAGTATCAAATAATAGTGTTTGGCACATAATAGGCACTCACTAAATTTTGGGGGGGAGGAAAGGAAAAAAAGGAGGGTTAGTTTGAGATGAGATTATTTAGGTAGAGAGAAGGCAGGTGACCAAGTAGCCCTGATTGTCACGTACTGGCACAAGAGAAGAACTTCTTGAGACCCCAGTTAGAGAGGGAGAGTTGACCTGAGTAGAAAGGCAGGAGATGAAGAAATACAATGCCATGAAAGACGGGGAGAGCTGAAGAAAGACAGGAAAAGCGAGATAGGATGGCATCAGGAAGGCTGACGCAGCTGATAGCTGCAGCCAGACCCTGAACCATGGAAACAGCTTAATTTACGCAGTATCTTAACAAGGTTACATAAATCTGAATACATGGGGTAGAGATCAACCTTAAAGAAGAAAACTGTGTGCTGGCCGATGCATACATGACTTTTGGCAGGTGGAAACAGTGTTAAAGGAGGAGAGTGGTTGGGGGTTGCTCCCTGAGCATTTCCCAGGCTGTGGAGGCCCTGCCGGCCATAGCCCGCACCCCACACTGATTCTCTTCCCCAGAGTTTTCCCAGGCTTGTGGCTTCATCCCTGGCATCGCCTTATAGCTGCTTCCCTTGAACACTCTGGCCCCGGTAGATTTCCCTCTCCATATCCACTGTCCCCAGGCTTTCTCATCCGGATTGTTCAACAGCTGTCAAAAAACACTCCCTACATGTAGCTCTGTCTCCCTCCAATTCACTGTATATATTGCAGCAGCAGTGATCCTTTTATGTATAATCATGTCACTCCCTGTTTAAAACACTTCAGTGTCCATTACTGCTGTTAGGATCAAGTTCATGCACCTGCTCCTCAACCAGCTCCTTCTCCTCTTCCTTTTTTTGGCTTACAAGGTCTTACATGATTTTAGCCTCGTTTCATCTTTTGGAGCTCTCCTCACTCCTTACATTTTACGATCCAGGTGGATTTAGTCTTTGCGTATGTTGACTCCTCCAAGAGGAGAGAGGTCCAGTATGCACTTGTGTCCTTTTTTTTTTGGGTAAATAACCATATATGGAATTGCCAGATAATATGATAATTTTATATTTGATATTTCTAGGAACTGCCGTACTGTTTTCCACTTTACATTCCACTCCTTATTTTCTGACGTGCAATACCAAGAGCATTGGATTGGCAGTTGCCAAACTCAGCTTCAGGATTGATTAGCTGTGTAATCCTGGGTAAGTCACATCACCACCCAGACCCAACTTCCCCGTCAAGAAGAGATAACAGGCTTGGCGCCTGTAGCTCAGCAGCTAATGCCAGCCACATACACCTGAGCTGGCAGGTTCGAATCCAGCCCGGGCCTGCCAAACAACAATGATGGCTGCAACCAAAAAATAGTTGGGCATTGTGGCGGGCGCCTGTAGTCCCAGCTACTTGGGAGGCAGAGGCAAGAGGATCGCTTGAGCCCAAGTGTGATGTCACGGCCCTCTACCCAGGGTGACAGCTTGAGACTCTGTTTCAAAAAAAAAGAGATAACAGACCCTTGGTTTGCTAACCTCACAAAATTGTCATAAAAGTGACATACATGCAAAGAATGATAAACTGAACGTTTAGTAAATTAAAACAGGTTTTTCTGTGTCAGCTATTATTAGTCATGTGTACTAAATTTGAGTCAAATCCAACTCTAAAGGAGAAAATTATGATGTTAGGAATGAAAGAGCTCTTTATTAGGAAGGAAAGAAATTTACTGTTCAGCAATGACTTTGATCAAAAAGTCTCTCTTTACTAATACCTAGGCAATTGGACCCTAAATAAAGAACACAGTCCCTAGTTCTAAGTTACGGGCAGCTCTCAAGAGGCTGGGGAGAAGGCAAATCGGCGCACAGAGAACAGCAGTGGCCAGAATCAGCTGCTTCAGCCTGAAGCTCTGACTTGGTGTTTTATCGGTAGCATTTAGAGCTGTGTTTATAATCCCCTTTAAACAGGCCATTCCGAGGACACCATGGCTCCTTCCCTTTGGTTGGTGATAACAGTTGCTGAAATATGTGCAACAAATTTCCCCATCTGAACTAAGCCTATGACTGGGCTTTGGCTTAAGGGAAAGTTGTGGCTGGTTTGATCGATCCAGACCACCACAACTTTCTCCCTGCCAGCCGGAAGGCTGTTTTGCTTTATCATTCTGTGTGTTTATTAGAGTAGCACTTGTAATTCCCTTCAAGAACTTTTCCTTTGCATTCACAACTTGGCTAACTAGTGTAAGCCTATCTGGCCTTCAGCCTAGCTCAGTTTCTGACATGCCTTCCTCACTAAGCATAATTGTTATTAGCTTTTGACTTCAAGTGAAAGATGTGCAACTCTTCTTTTGCTTAGACACTCAGAGGCTGTTGTAAGGATATTAATTGGCCTAATTTCAATAATGATGTGTCTGAGGGAATGGGGCGACCCGAGGAGAGGGCGAGATGGGGAATGGTCGGTCAGTGGAGTAACATCAAAGAACACTGATTACAGCTCACCACCATGGATATAATAATAGTGAGAAGTTTGAAATTTTGTGAGAATCCCCAAAATGTGACATAGAGACACTCATAGAGTGCACGCTGTAGGAAAAATGGCAGTAATAGACTTGCTCAACACAGGGCTGTCAAAAATATTCAATTTGTAAAAAAAAAGCAGTATCTGCAAAGTGTGATAAAGCTAACAGTAGGGCGGCGCCTGTGGCTCAGTGAGTAGGGCACCCGCCCCATATACCGAGAGTGGCAGGTTCAAACCCGGCCCCAGCTAAACTGCAACAAAAACAGCCAGGCATTGTGGCAGGCACCTTGTGGCCCCAGCTACTCTGGAGGCTGAGGCAAGAGAATCACTTAAGCCCAAGAGCTGGAGATTGCTGTGAGCTGTAATGTCACAGCACTCTACCGAGGCCCATAAAGTGAGACTCTGTAAAAAAAAAAAAAAAACGAAACAAAATTTGTTAAAGAAAAAAAAAAAGCTAACTGTAGTAAAACGAGGTATACCTGTACACAGAACCATTAACAGTATTTATTTCTGGGTAGGAGGAGTGTGAGTGATTTTGATTTCCTTCCTTATGCTTTTTTGCCTTTCCAAATATCAAGACAGACCCGCAGAACCCTCTCCACAAATAGTCTGTGGGGCTGGCTTCTTTCAGAGCAGTCATAGAAGTCTCCAAAGACCTTCATGATTGGAAAACTAAGAAGGTGGAAGACATAGATAGATGAGCAGATTTGTGTGTCTTATCTACAGAGATAGGCAAATGGTGTCCCTGGAGCTCCTGTGGGCACACACGTCCCCATCCCATTCTCTTTCTAGTTTTGCTTTCATCGTGACTCACTAGTGCAAAGGGCAGCTCCATGCGGGGAGGTCCAGGGTGGGTATGCTTCCCAGGAGACATTACTCTGGGTGAGTCCCAAAAAGTTTGTCAACCTCTGCTACCCATGCCTCCTCTCATAAATCCTCTCTGCTGATTAAATAGTTGGCCCTTGCTGGGTAGAGGCTGCCAAAACTCTGATAAATGTCCTTCACATACACTGAAGAGAGTATGAAAATGCTTGAGGTTGCAGTGTGCCCTCAGGAGCCCCATGCTGTCTGGTTATTTGGTAGATAAAGTTAGGAAAGGCTTTGAAGTGTCCGAGGAGCAGAGACAGGGAAGTGACTCACAGCTCAGGAGCGTCCCATTCTGCCTTTCACAGCCCTTTGTTCTGTGCTGCTTAGAGGCTGCGAGAGTCTCAGGGAGGAAAACTCAATCCACAGCCAGTCTGTTCGTATTTCTGATCCCCATTTTGAGGCTCTCAGAACTCAAGTAGAACTCCCTTGGAAAATACCACTGCAGTTTCGGCACAAGTTAGCTATCAAAACCCTTGTTATTAAATCCCAAACCCTTATTATGTTAAGTGTAATTAAATGTAAACGTACTATTAAATAATTTAGCACAAATAGATTGGACCAATAATTCTAAATAAAGCAAAGGAGAAAATAGACACTTTGTAAATCCTAAAAGCTTTGGGCTTTAATTTTCTAAACTGGTAATTCTGTTTTAGTCTTTCCACTTGATTAAAATAATTTTGGACGAAATCTCACATGAACATGGCTGCTTCATTGCTCACAAAATGTTGTATTGAAGAGTTACAGTATTGTGAATATCATCTTTTCTACTCCATTTCTGGGGAGAACTAAAAGTAACCTAAACCACCCTCTAGAAGCCTCCTAAAGCAAACACGCTCGTCTTGCCTCTCCAAAATGGCTGGTTCCCTCCTCCCTCTCCTCTGGACATTATCACAACCACTGCTTCACCATGTCCACGCTTCACCTCGAATGGGTCCCGCCTATCTTTCTTTTGAAGGCAAGGATCACGTCAGAACAGATAGATTAATGTAAATATGTGACCCTGTCATTTAGAAATAACATTCCACGAGACAATCTTATCCCTGTTCAGAGCCCTGGGTACATGTTTGTGAAAGAAGGAAAAACACCTGTGTTAAAGAATCATTTCATCCCAGTGCATCTGAGTAAACTGAGTTTTTGCAATGCTTCTTTGCTTTCATTATTAAAATATCAGGAAAGTGCCCATTAGCTGATTATGAGTAAATCACACCCATTCTCTGTAGCACTTGGCCCAAAGAAACCTCACCCAGTATGGTAAAATCAAAACAATTCTTTGCCTTACATTTTCCCTTGAAAGATAACGAGGACATAGAACTGTTTGCCTCACTCCCAGAGGAAAGGCAGAGCAGTTCCTTAGGCCCTCAGGATGCCAGCTGGCTGCAATCTTTCCTTTTATAGGGACCTGGTGTTTCCTGGCCCAGGAACAAAGCACATTTATTTCAGATGGATCAACACTGTCACCCAGTGGGCAGACTGCTAGGCAGCCAGACTATGATCACCAGTGTTTGACCAAGAACCTGTTTATTTCAGGGGATCAGAATTAATTCATTCTCTTAGAGAAAACTGGCATGACCTCAGCTGAAAAGCCTTTGATTTGGACGTTACGGATGAGTGCAGCTTAAGGAAGACATACATTTTTATTGTGCTGATGCTTTTTTTTTTTAACCACTAGTGAATTTATAGGAAGCACAGGCTATAAATCAACCAAGGACATCGGCAAAGACCCCAGGATCAGACAGGCTTGCAGGAGCAGGGTGATATTTGGACACTGGCCAGGTACTGTGGCCGGACCCCCACAGAATAAGATTCATTGTTCATAGTGATAGTGACATGCCTTTGGAAAACTAAAAATAGATTTGTGTGTGTGTATAATTAAAATCCCAGGAAATTATTTGCTTAACTATAGAGAAATCAGTGGATGAGCTACCCTTGCTCTATGTTGTATGTATCTCAGAAGATGTATGGGATGTGGCCTCTGTGTCATCTCATTTGAATTGAGGCCCCTTCTCTTGTCAAAGCTATCATTTGACACTTGAAACAAGCTGGCATACTTTTTGTATTGAAATAAGAGGCTCTGTGCCTTCTTGCTAAATATACATTTAGATTAGTTTCCTCTCCCCAGCTGGAACTCATGGGCACACTGGAAGCATTCATCTGCTATCAATCTGCACTTCTTAAGCATGTCCAAAGTAGTGGGGGCTGAGACTCCACCTTGTAGGAGCTCTGGAAGAGTCCTGATTAAAAGCAAAATCTCTGTTCCTAGTGAGAAAATCTGTATTTAAAGCCCAAACCCACCATGTGTTAGAGCTCCTTGACCTTGGATGAGTTGTTTAAGCCTCTGTTCTTTAGGACCTACCCCCTGAGTTTACTACAGGGATTTAGATAAGAAAATACACATGAATAACTTAGTGCAATGCCTGGGCATGTAGTTTAAGGCCAATAAAATTTAGTGTTGCTATTATCATAATTATTACAATGACCACTGTCATATTCATTATTCTCAAAATGCAGCTTCATAAACTATCTCTCAACTAGCAGATAAAATCATGTTTTTTGTTTGTTTTAGGTTTAGTTGTTCTAAGTTTTTTCTTAAATTATGGGGTTGTTTTTAGCTGGAAGGGTACTGAGAGATCTACCCAGTCACTGCTTCTCATTCAAAAAAAATCATCCAGAGAATCTTTTTTTTTTTTGAAATCTCACTATGTTGCCCTTGGTAGAGTGCTGCGGCATCACAGCTCACAGTAACCTCCAACTCTTGGGCTTAAGTGATTCACTTGCCTCAGCCTCCCAAGTAGCTGGGACTACAGGTGTCTGTCACATGCCAGCTTTTTTTTTTTTTTTTTGTATTTGTCGTTGTTTAGCAGAGCCGGGCCAGGTTCAAACCTGCCAGCCCCAGTGTATGTGACTGGCACCTGACTGCTGAGCTACGGGCACCACGCCATTCAGAGAATCTTTTAAAAAACAATGATATGGGTCAGTGCCTGTGGCTCAGTGAGTAGGGTACTGGCCCCATATACTGAGGGTGGTGGGTTTGAACCTGGCCCCGGCCAAACTGCAACAAAAAACAGCTGGGCGTTGTAGCAGGCGCCTATAGTCCCAGCTACTTGGGAGGCTGAGACAAGAGAATCACCTAAACCCAAGAGCTGGAGGTTGCTGTGAGCTATGACGCCATGGCACTCTACCGAGGGTGACTAAGTGACACTTCATCTCTAAAAAAATAAAAAAGATATGCCAACCTAGCCAGACAAAAGAATACTTATTGTGGGTGGCGCCTATGGCTCAGTGAGTAGGGCCCTACTCAAATCCAGCCTTAGCCAAACAGCAACAACAACAAAAAATAGCCAGGCATTGTGGCAGGTGCCTTTAGTCCCAGCTACTCGGGAGGCTGAGGCAAGAGAATCGCCTAAGCCCAAGAGTTAGAGGTTGCTGTGAACTTTGATGCCAGAGCAATCTACCAAGGGTGAAAAAGTGAGACTATATCTCTAAAAAAAAAAAAAAAAGAATACTTATTGGAAGAATCCTTTCAGATAAAATTCTAGAAATGGCAAATCTAATGTATAGTGACAACAGTTGCCTAGGGATGAAGCTGGAAGAACTGACAGGTCATGAGCTCAAGGAAATTTTGGGGGACAGTGGCTGTGTTTTCTATCTTGATTGTGGAGGTGCTTACACAGGTATATACATTTATCAAAACTCAACAGAGCTGTTCACTTAAAATGAGCACAGCACACTCTAAGTAAAATAGGCCCAAGTCATGCAAGCATCATACATGGTTGGCTAAAAGAATCATATGTCTCAAAGTACATACCAAAAAAATTCCTGGGATGACACTGTGCCTTTGAATAAGAAGCGGACAATTGCTGCCTGTAAATTTAGATGCAGAGATAATGTTGTATTTGAGCAATCGAAAGGAATCCAAACGACTCTACAAGAAAGAAAAAAAAGAGTTGCAAAGATATTAAATCCCAGGCAATACATCATTTGCCCTGTGCATCAGTATTTGAATTCTTGAACCCCAAATTCTAAACTCTATCCCCACTACTCCATTAGAAATGCTTTTATAAGCTCACCAAAGACCTCTGTGTTGCCAAGGCCAGTGGACATTTTCATATTTCTTGTATTGCTTGGCCTCTTTATGGGATTTGAAATTATTGAACAGTCCCTCCTTCTCCAACTCTTCTGGGTTTCTTTCTTTTTTTTTTTTTTTGCAGTTTTTTTGGCTGGGGCTAGGATTGAACCTGCCACCTCTGGTATATGGGGCTAGCGCCCTACTCCTTTGAGCCACAGGCGCTGCCCTCTCCTGGGTTTCTTTATCCTCTTTCTCTTCCATCTTACTCCTGTTCCTCTAGGACTTCCTTCCTAGTCTTCATCACACACAACTTTTCCCTGCTCTATCTATTGTACTAGAAGCTCCAACCTTGTCTCCTGTATTTATTCTCTTCACACACTCCTCTGGTGTGAGCCCGTAATTGTTAACCACTATGTTAGAATCTGTCAAATGGCCAAATGTCACACAAAGCTGCTCTCTCCTCTGAGTACCAGATGTGTGCGTGGAATTGCCTGCCAGCTCCATAGCAACGTTTCTCAGATATCTCAAACTCAACCTGTCCAGCCTGAACTTGTCATCCTTTTCTTCAAATGTTCTTATGGTGGATGATTAAGATGGGTGTAAATTCTTTGCCACTCCACCCATTGAGAGATGGGAGTCTGTTTTTACTCCCCTTGAATCTGGGCTGGCCTGTGATAGGCTTTGACAAATAGCATAGTATTTAACTTTTGAGAGGAGGCATTGAAAAGCGCATAGTTTCCATCTTCACCTCTTGGAACATTTCTTCTACAAACAGAGACCATGTAATGAGGAAATGGGAGTAGCTATGTGGAAAGGAGACCCTTCCAACAGCCAGAACTGAGCTCCCACATGACATGTAATGAGGCTGCTCTCCAGCCGGTGCCATGGGAACCAGAGTCCAAGCCAACCTGCTAAGTCCTGAGCAGGCTTGTAAGTAAATACATGGCAGTTGTTTTAAGCTTCTAGGTTTTGGAGTGGTTCATGATTTAGTAATAGACGACAGAGACAGCTCTTCTCTTCCCCTGAATCCTCTAGCTCTAAAAATAGTGCTGCTATTCTTCTAATGGTCTAAAAGAGAAGCTGGGGAGACACCTAAAACTCTTTTCTCACTTAACACATCAAATTTTATAGAGTCTCCCTTCTAACTATCGCTCCCACCCAGCTTCTTTGTCCATTGTCACTGTTGCTGCCTGATCATTTCTCACCTGGTTAAAATGCAACAGATTTCCCCAACACTCTGATCTTTTTCCTATCATTGTGTTGAAATGATCCTTTTAAAAGACAATAATCTCTATATGTCTCTTGTATGCTTAAAATCCTTTCATGGACTGGCATTGGTGGTGCACATCTGTAGCCCCAGCTACTGGGGAGGCTGAGGATAGTGTGAGCCCAGAAGTTTGAGGTTACGGCGAGCTATAATCATGCCACTGTACTTCAGCCTGGGTGACAGAGCAAGACCCCATCTCTAAACCAAATAAAAATTAAAAAAACATTTAAATCCTTTAATGAATCCTACTTTTCAAGAAGAGTTATACCTTATCAAATCCCACTGCCAGGCTTCCAGGAACTTCTCTAGCTGCTAGCTCCCTCAACATGCTCCCTCCCCAGTCCTGACTTATTTCCTACTGTCCCCTGTGTTTCTCTCCAACATGCATGGGGACCACTCACTGTCACTGGTCCTACAAGATGCTTCTTACCCTGTTTGCACTTCTAACCCAGCTTTCATCTTACCATGCAGTGACTATCTGGTCTCTGAACTGTCTTTGCCTTGAGGACAAAATCAGAGTCTCATTTATTTTTCTCTCTCCAGTTCCTATTAGACTCCCCAGCATGTTGTAGGCGCTTGGTAAATGTTTTTCTCTCTCCAGTTCCTGTTAGGCTCCCCAGCATGTTGTAGGAATATATAGAACTATGATATCAAAAACGCTTCTTGGACTAATCATCTCCAAGGAGATATTCCCAGTACGATGAGTGTTATTTCTTCACGGTTACAGGGTTCAGCCAGATATGGCTGGCTTTATCAGTTGAGCGCATAATACAAGCTCACATTCCCATGGCACTGTGTATGAGCTGTTCTTCCCAATCTGTTTCACCTCATTTGCTCCATTCTTGACCCGTGAACTGCTGGCTTTTCTACTCCACACTGCCACGTGGCACAGCGCAGTGCTTAAGAGTGTGTGTCCTGGAGTGAAACTGCCTGGTCTGCCGCTCAGCCCCACCACTTCCTCCTGCCTAACCTTGGACGGGTGACTTAACTATCTCCAACTCAGCTGCTAACCTGTGCTCAAGGGACTCATGCAGAGCGCCAGCCATTTAGGGTTCTACTGAAGATTAAATGACACTCCATGTAAACAGTTACCACATAAGAAGTGCTCAGTAAGTATTTGCTCTCTTGATCTGATTCCTATCTTACCATTGCTGATCAGTGCAGCAAACATATACTGTTTGTTAGGGGGCATATAAATAAGACCCTTTCTATACCCGAGGATATCAGAGCCTGCGGGTGTAGATGCACCTTGTTGTCCCAGTGAGGAATTTGGCTCCTCTGGACTAGGATTCTGCCCTCTCACCAGCTCAGCTTGTCTGTCCCTTCAGATGACACCTACCTCAGCTCAGAAGCCTGTGGCCCTAGAAACAGCTCCAAGGAGATCAAGAAAGAATTGGCAGTGACCATGGCCATCAGACTGAGGGGCCTTTCACTCATTCATTGGTTCCTTTATTCATCAACAAATACGTTTTACATGTTTGCCCTGAGCTGGGTCCAAGAATAGGCACTGGGGCCACGGTGGTGAACAAAACACCACCTTGCCATCGAAAAGCTTCCAGTCTATAGGCAGAGGACTGCAGCTTCAAGGCAGGCTGGCAAGGTGAGGCACCTGCCTATCTTCCCAGAGCCCACTACACACCATCTGTGGCTCAGTGGCTTTATCCACATCCTGAGGCTTTCCCCAGAAGCATCTTGTGGGAGTTCTCAGCTAAGTTGTTCATGTTTTATAACCTTTTTGTTTCTTATTTGTATTCCCTGTAGGTTCTCTGGTCATGAGATCATTCCTTTCCTTTTTCTGATCTGAAAAAATAATCTACTGGGCGAGGTGGCTCATGCCTATAATCTTAGGACTCTGGGAGGCCAAAGAGGGTGGATTGTTTGAGCTCAGGAGTTCAAGTAGAGCCTGAGCAAGAGCGAGACCCTGCCTCTACTAAAAATAGAAAAACTGAGGCAAGAGGATTGCTTGAGCTCAGGAGTCTGAGGTTGCTGTGACACCACAGCACTCTACCAAGGGTGACAAAATGAGATGCTGTCTCAAAAATTAAACAAAACAAAACAAAACAAAAATTTACTTTCTGGAAGTTTAGGGTACTCAGCTATTTATGCCAAGATTTTCTTTCTTCTATATTCAGAGTTTAAAAAATAACATGTTGGGTGGCACCTGTGGCTCAGTAGGTAGGGTGCTGGCCCCATATACTGAGGGTGGCGGGTTCAAACCCAGCCCTGGCCAAACTGCAACAACAACAAAAATAGCCGGGCGTTGTGGCAAGCACCTGTAGTCTCAGCTACTAGGGAGGCTGATGCAAGAGAATTGCCTAAGCCCAGGAGATGGAGGTTGCTGTGAGCTATGTGACACCATGGCACTCTACCAAGGGTGATAAAGTGAGACTCTATCTCTACAAATAATAATAATAATAATAATAACTCCTTGCAAGGTTGCTATCAGCCCTGTTAGACAATATCTCCTTAGTTAATATTTACACTTGAAACTAATTTGTTTCTTTATACTCTGCCTTTTTAGCAAAAGATCTGATGTGGTTTATAGGAAGTGAGTATAGTAAGAGAAAATTATACATAGTAAATTAAAAAATAAAGGCAGAAAATTTCAATACAAAAAAGAAGCTATATGGTGGCACCTATAGCTCAGTGGGTAGGGTGCCGGCCACATACAGAGGCTGGCGGGTTCGAACCCGGCTCAGGCCAGCTTAAACAACAATGATCTGCAACAACAACAACAAAAATAGCCAGGCGTTGTGGTAGGAGCCTGTAGTCCCAGCTACTTGGGAGGCTGCAAGAAAATGGCTTAAGCCCAAGAGTTTGAGGTTGCTGTGAGCTGCGGATGTCAGAGCACTCTACTGAGGGCAACAGCTTAAGACTCCGTCTCAAAAAATAAAAATAAAAACAAAAACAAAAAGAAGCTTTTTCCAAAAGAAAAAATTAATTTTAGATAAGCGGCCCGTAAGTTCTTACCAATTTATTATAGTTCATTCTTAGACTTTGTTTTGTAGTTTCAGACAAAGTGAAAAAAGAAGCCCAGCTGGACACCAAAAATCTCACTACGAGGAGAGAGGAAACATGGGAAGTAAGGCTTTTTAAGTTCCTCATTCAGAGAGATAATTTTCACATTGGGTTTCATACAGGGGAGACACCAGGCCTGTAGCAAATATTGTGATATCTCTCAAAAGGAGCTCATGGCATATTTAAGGCAATACCCAAAAGGCAACTCAATGAGAGCAGTTTGACACAGCCCAAGCTTTCAGTTCTCATATGCTTCCGCCTGATGGAAAATGAGACCTGGGTTCTCTAACTCACCCCAGGAGTTGGGATGGGAAACTGAACAGGCAGGTGGGGACAGCCCCAGTAGGTATGGACACTAGATGTCATGCTAAGAAATAGGGATTTGATCCAAAGGGAAGTTCTTAGAGAGTTTTAATCAGGAAAATGATGCAGTCATGTTCATATATTAAAAGAACACCCTGTAGCTGTGTGTTGTGGTGGGTGCCTGTAGTCTCATCTGCTCAGGTGGCTGAGACAAGAGAATCACTTGAGCCCAAGAGTTTGAGGTTGTTGTGAGCTATGATGCCATGGAACTCTACCCAGGGCAAATGAGTCAGACTTTGTCTCATAAAAATAAAATAAAATAAAGAAAATTTAAAAAATAAATAAATAAAAATAGTTGGGCATTGTGGCGGGTCCCTGTACTCCCAGCTACTTGAGAGACTGAGGCAAGAATATTGCCTGAGCCCAAAAGTTTGAGGTTCCCATGAGCTGTGAGCTGTGACACCAAAGTGGCACTTTGTCTCACTTTCTATTGAGTATGACAAAGTGAGATTCTGTTTAAAAAAAGAAAGAAAGAAAAAAGAAAAAGGTAAAAAGAACACCGTGCAGTAGATAGGAAACATCAAAAGAACAGGAAAAACAGCCAG
Organism: Loris lydekkerianus; assembly: GCA_963574355.1. Classification (NCBI taxonomy): domain Eukaryota; kingdom Metazoa; phylum Chordata; class Mammalia; order Primates; family Lorisidae; genus Loris; species Loris lydekkerianus. The sequence continues at coordinate 13,259 of CAUYPK010041932.1, forward strand.
ACAGGGCATCGGAGAAAGTCAAGTAGGAGGTAATAAAAAGTCTCAAGTAAGCAAAAGCATGGGATTGGAAAGAAGGGCAGCTAGAAAACAAAAAATCACAGTGATAGGATCCATAAGACTTATTGACTCCAGAAATGTAGAAGAGGTTTCATGAGTGGCTACTGAGATCAAATGGTAGTGGCTACTTAGAGTAAAATCAGGAAAAAGAATTCAGGGCCCAGTCTAGGCTCTGTTGATAAGAAAGATGGATTAGTAATGTCTGCCATGGGTGCAGAATGGGAGAATACTGACACATGATGGGTATTAACCTTTCCTACTATCTGGCAGAGGAAGCATTAAGACAAATGGTGTGATTCAAAAGGTGCACAACTGTGTGATCACATGAAGATCTAGAACGGACAAAATTCAGAATATTGGTTACGTGTGGATGGGCAGGTGGGCAGATTATTGACTGAGAAGGTACAGAAGGAAGCTTGGAAATATTCTTTATCTTGATTTGGTGATTATACAGGTATATACATACTTAAAACTCCTTGACCTATATACCCTTAAGATTTGTGAATCTAAGAAAATCTATTAAGATGAAACTCACAAGTAAACATTTTCCCACAATCTGTCTTTACACACATGACACTCACCTGAATGCAAGGCATGCTTCTAGATCTATTCAGTTCCCTGTACATTTTGTCCACTTCATTTATAGTCTTGTCTTTCCCCATGGGTGAGAACACATAGACTATGATGATTTGATCCACAGAGGACAGCTGTCTGCTTATAAGGTGATCATACTCCAGGTCTGTCACTTCAGGGATGTTGTGAGAGCTACATCGGCATATGTCCCCTTCCTGCCCGCACAATATTCTCCTTAGGACCACAGGACAGAACAGGGGGGAAGCAAACCTTGTATCCTTGCTTTCAATGGGAAGGAGAACCCTAAAAAAGTAATGGTTGGAAATCATGTCAAAGAACTGAAAGGACAGAAAGAACATCCCTGAATTACGTGGCTGCTTTGGTAAAGCACTGGCATTTAATTCTAGACAGAATTTTATTTGCCAAAGTACAAGAATACTTGTCAATACACGAAAAGAGTTAAATGTAAGCCTTTTCAGCTATACAGGCACATATAGCTCTGAAACAAACCTAAGCTATGGGTTCAGAGGACAAATTAATCCAAATGATTGCAAATAATTAATGAGTAAAAATGATATTTGAGTATTAATTGCAGTTTGACATATACAAGAAGAATGAACACAAGGCTGGTCTGTAAGACACTTACTTTTATTCTCTTAGAGATGGGAAAATCTCTAAAAGATTGATCAAAAATACACAAGTACCAAATAACAGAGCTACGATCTGAATCCTTGTGGGTTTTTTCTATTACAATACTGTTATCTTGCTGACTCCTAAGGATGAAATATCTATAACATACTTCAGATCAGTTTATCATGTGTATCAAAAGACTGGATAAGCCATGCAACCCAAAAGCCAGATCAGAAACCAGACAGCTCAGTTTGGGTTCATCATCTGTCCCTTACTCTCACTGCGACTGACTTCTGACTCCTTAGTACCTCAGAACTAACATCTGTTGTGTAGGGGTAAACTCATGTTTCCATACATCTTCCAGGGAGATTATGAAGCTCACAAAACCAAAGTCATGAATTTTAATTAGCTTAAAGAATTTTTATGAGATGCTAAAATTTGTTTAAAAATATAGTATTTTAATCGTTATTTAAAACTGGCATTCCTGGGTAGCTAGAAGAGTACGTTCTATCGTCATTAAAATATTCACTGTTGGCTTCAGTCTCTTTACCCTGATTCTGAGTGTTGTGGACTCAATGCCTCAATGCCTCAATCTGTATGATGATGCCTTAATCCTCAAGATGGGGCATCTATGGAGGTAACTGAGGTTAAATGATGTCAGAAGGGTGAGGCCTTGATCTGATAGGACGAGTGTCCTTCTAAGAAGAGGACACCAGAGAGCTGGCTTTGCTGATCTGCCATACGAGGACATAGCAGGAAGGTGGCCATCTGCAAGCCAGGAACAGAGCCCTCACCGGGAACCTACCCTTAGACTTTGGTCACGGACTTCGAGAATTGTGAGAAGATTAATTTCTGTTGCTTAAGACATCGAAGTCTGTGGTAATTTGTCAAAGCAGCTCAAGCAGACTAATACAGTAAGAAATTTAATGTGATAAACGACCAATTATGTTTGTTGAAGTCATGCTTTTTTTTGTTTTGTAGAGACAGAGTCTCACTTTATCACCTTTGGTAGAGTGCCGTGGTGTTACACAGTTCATAGCAACCCCCAACTCCTGGGCTTAGACAATTCTCTTGCCCCAGCCTCCCTAGTAGCTGGGACTACAGGTGCCTGCCACATCACCCCACTATTTTTTTGTTGCAGTTTGGCAGGGGTCAGGTTTGAACCCGCCACCCTTGGTATATGGGGCCAGCACACTACCCACTGAGCTACAGATGCCTCCCACAAATTTATTTATTAATTATTTTTATTATTTATTTATTTTTTAATTTTTTTTGGGACAGAGCCTCAAGCTGTTGACCTGGTAGAGTGCTGTGGCCTCACAGCTCATAGCAACCTCCGACTCCTGGGCTTAAGTGATTCTCTTGCCTCAGCCTCCCTAGGGCTGGGACCACCGGCACTCACCACAACGGCTGGCTATTTATTGGTTGTAGTTTTCATTGTTGTTTGGTGGGCCTGGGCTGGATTCAAAACTGCCAGCTCTGGCGTTTGTGGTGAAGTCATGCTTTTTGAAATGTCTTGATGCCTCCCCTCAGTAGAAACACATTTTCTTTGAAAGGATGATTATACACAGAACTTACTCGTCGTAAGAAAACCCATGCATGTAAATACAGCACATTATTTCAGCACTTGCCTTAATGCCCCACCAAATGTTTTCAATGTCTTTTTTTTTTTTTTTTTTTTTTTTTTTTTTAATTTCAAAACAATTTTTTGTGGAGTTTAGGGGCGTGTGGCGAAGGACCACCCAACAATAGAAAAACAACACTTGGTAAAATTGTTTCCT
>CAUYPK010041934.1:0-14121 GCA_963574355.1 Loris lydekkerianus
ATTTCCTAGCACTTGTTCCTTGTGGTGAAAGCTAGATTATTTTTAAAAGACTGTAACCTTTTACTAATTGTGGTCTTAATTTCCAATGTACTCAGTCCTACTATGAAGCTAAATTATAGCTTTCACATGAAGGCTATAACCCAACTATACCACAAGACTATGAGGAAAGGACCAAGGAAGGGGAAGGGAGGGGGGAGGTTTGGGTGGAGAGATGGTGATGGGTTGGGCCACATCTATGGTGCATATTTTTATCTATAATAAAAAAAAAAAAAAAAAGGAAAAAAAAAAAAGGAAAAACTAAAAGTGAATGAAAATCTTTATCATGAAAGAGGTCAAAAAGATGTAAAAGGACATATTAATTTCTGAAAACAAACACGAGTCCTCCAATTAGCTTTACCCCATCAGCACTTACTGTACTCTTGAAGGTTCAGCTCCTTCACTGCATGAATGTCACTAAGCTGGGCAATTCGAGCCTGGACTTTTGTTCTACCCTCGCGACCTGTCATGTCAATTTTTTCAATCATTTGTTGCTGTTTATCAATCCAATAGAGCCAGTTTTCAAATACAGTCAGTCCCACAGGCTGTAAGATATTGGAGTCCTCTAATACTATCCGGTTTGCACCTTTAAAAAGGAGAAAATTTAACAGAAATTATTCTTGTGGATCACATCACACTTTTTTTTAAAATTCATTGTTGGGGATTCATTGAAGGTACAAGAAACCAGGTTATACTGATTGCATTTGTTAGGTAAAGACCCTCTTACAATTGTGTCTTGCCTCCAATTCACTTTGTTGCCCTCAATAGAGTGCCATTACGTCACAGCTCACAGCAACCTCAAACTGTTGGTTCAAGTGATCCTCTTGCTTCAGCCTCCCAAGTAGATGGGACTACAGGCACCTGCCACAACACCCAGCTATTTTTTGTTGTAATTGTTGTTGTTGTTTAGCAGGCCGGGCCCTGAACCCACCAGCCCTGGTGTATGTGGCTGTCACCCTAACCACTGAGGTACAGGCGCTGACAACAATTATTTACCAATAAGATTCTAAAAGTAAAGGCAGGCATGGTAGCTCATCCCTATAATCCTAGCTCTCTGGGAGGCCACGGTGAGAAGACTGCTTGAGCTCAGGAGTTTAAGCCCAGCGTGAGCAACAAGACCTATCTCTACTAAAAATAGAATAATCAGCCAGGTGCCATGGGCTACGCCTATAGTCAAAGCTACTTTGGAGGCTGAAGGATAGACCTGAACCCAGGATTTTGAAGTTGCAAAGAGTCATAATGACACGGCACTCTACCTGGGACAATAGAGCAAGACTGCCTCAAAAAAAAAAAAGAAAAGAAAAAGAAAGAAAGAAAGAAACTAAAAAAAATACGGAAAAAGAAAACATGTTAAGATCTCTACTACAAACTTGAACATCATGCTGACATACAGACATCAGAAAATAGGTAATAAATAGACATTTATGTGTGATCAAAAGCAAATATGCCCAATACAAAGTAAATACTCTAGTTCACAGAAATGTAGAAAAGAACTTAGAGCAGCAGTTAAAAAACTATCAGCAGAGTGCATTTTTCAAAGCCCTAAATTTTATATAAAACACATGAAAATGGCACTTCTCTGGAGGAAACAGTGCTGGTAAATCCAGAGTTTTGTGGTCTTGGTGTCGCCCACTTTCACATCTGAGGCACCCCTGAAGAACAACCCTACCCTCACTCTGGTTTCTTCGAACACAGAAACAAATGACTGACTCAAGAGGTTACAGGTGCAAACCTCACCCCAAGTTAAAAATTATTTCTACATCACAGAACCATACATACTCTGAAAAGAGAACTTGTTCTACTGTTGAATAGTGAGAAAGTTCTTCCCATACCGTGGGTTAAAATGTGTCCACACATCCCTCCCATTCATGGTTCTCTCTCATTCAGAAAGAAAGAATACACGCATTCTTTCCCTCTTCTCCACAGGAGTCCTCAAATATTTACAGAACATTTTCATGGTTCCTAAGTCCTGAGTTCAATCAAAGAAAGACATTAGCTAGGCTCAGTGCCCATAGCACAGTGATTATTGTACCAGCCACATACACTGAGACTGGCAGGTTCAAACCCGGCCTGGGCCAGCTAAACAACAATAACAACTGCAACAAAAAATAGACAGGCATTGTGGCCAGTGCCTGTAGTCCCGGCTAATTGGGAGGCTGAGGCAAGAGAATTGCTTGAGCCCAGGAGTTTGAGGTTGCTGTGAGCTGTGATGCTACAGCACTCTACTGAGGGTGACATAGTAAGACTCCGTCTAAAAAAAAAAAAGAAAGACATCAGCTAATATAATATGTTGAAAATACTAAAGAAAAAGTTCTAGGAAAAAGGTAAGCATAATGCTAAGTTTTAAATAAATGCAGAAAACTGGGAACATATTCCAAATGGGAAGGCATTACCTAAGTCAACATGCAGATCCATGGTAGGCTAAGTGCAAGCTTACTTATGTTCACTACAAAGGTGATTAAGAAAAAAGAAAATTCTTGTCCCATACAGACAAAGAAAGCAAAAGAATAGATAGGAGTAGAAAACTTATACAAAAATTTGGAAGTTGGAGAACTTATAGATGAGGGGTAATAACAAAGCAGCCCAGAGAATGACATCAATTAGTTCAGAAACTGGAAGCACCAGCTATTTTAGAATGGAGCACAGGTAGGAAGTATAGCTGGGGCTAAATGACTATTAAGTTCAAGAACACCAGGTAACCCACTTTTATCCTCATGCACGGGACTAGAAGATTTCTCTGTAGAAAAAACAAAAACAAAATAACAAGCAAAACAATTAAAAAAAAAAAAAAAGAAAGAAAGAAAGAAAGAAAAAAACCCTGAAGGGTGGGGTATGATGGCGCACGCATATAATCCTAGCACTTTGGGAGGCCAAGACAAAAGAATCACTGGAGGCCAGGAGATCAAGACCAGTCTGAGCAACATGACAAGACTCCCATCTTTATGAAAAAAACGAAAAATCAGCTAGGGGGCACACACCCGTATTTCTAGTTACGCAGGAGGCTAATATGGGAGACTTGCTTGAGACCAGGAGTTTGAGGTTGTTGTGAACTATGACGACACTAGTGTACTCTAGCAGGGGCAACAGAGCCCCAGAGTTCAAGTGAGATTACTCAGTAATAAACAGCAAGAATAAAGAACTCCACATGTCACCTGGGAAGCTCATCAGAAAACAACCAAATCTCTGTTAAGAGACTTACTGTGTCACAAGTAGCAGCAATGCATTAAGTTAGCATTTTCGGTGCCTTTTACTAAATATAAAATACCAAATATTTTTTAAAACATTTATCTTTGGGTGATGCCCAGAGCTGAGTGGGTAGAACGCCAGCCACATACTCATTAGGCTGGCGGTTGGAATCCAGCCTGGGCCAGCTAAAGAATAATGACAACTGCAACAAAAAAACAGCCAGGCGCTGTGGCGGGTGCCTATAGTCCCAGGGCACTGTAGTCCTGCTACTCGGGAGGCTGAGGTAAAAGAATCGCTTAAGCCCAAGAGTTTGAAGTTGCTGTGAGCTGTAACGCTACAGCACTCTACCCCGGGCACAGAGTGAGACTCTGTCTCAAAAAACAAAAACAAAAACAAAACATTTACCTTTAAATTTGAAGCCCAAGACAAATGAAACAAAGGAACTTGGAGAAAAAAACATTACTAACAACAGAAGAAAATAAATTGATCACAGTTTTAAAAATGCTAAAGAATAAGATGCATTTAAAGAACAAAAAAGAGCCCTTGGAAACTAAAAGCATTATACCTAGAAAAGAAAAAACATATATTCAATAAGGTGGTTGGATGATAAATTTGAAAAGTGCTCCTAGAAAGCAGAACCAAAGACAAAGAGATGAATAATAGGCAAGAAAAATACAGTTATAGTTAAGAAGGTCAAGCATCAAAATAAAATAGAAAATAAATTATCAAAGAAATAACATAAGAAAACATTCCAGAACTCAAACTGTCTTAAGTTTCCAGATAAAAAGGACTTGCCTTGTAACCAGTGCAAAAGAAAGAAAGAAAAGAAACAAAGAAGAAGGAAGGAAGGGATCACACAAAGGCGTATTACAAAATTCTAGGACACCGGGGAAAAAAACAAGACGTTAAGAGTTTCTGAAAGGAAAACTAAAGAATCACATATAAAGAACTGGGAATTATAATTACATCACACTTCCCAATAACACAAGATGTCTAAAGACACTGGGATTCCATCTTCAAAATTCTGCAAGAAAATAGCTATAAAACATGGAAACAAATTATCAACCAAGTATAAAGAGAAAAAAAGTTCAAAACAAACAAGATCAAGAATTTTAACCTCCTATAAACCCCTTTTCAAGAAGGCACTAGAAGATAGTCTTTATTAATAAAAGGGTATTAACCAAAAGAAATGGAGTCCAGGAAACTATAGGTTTAGCACCAAGGAGACTATAAGGAAGAAAGGAAATTGGCCTAGAAAGCAAGCACACCCAGCCTATGGCAAGATGATGAAGAAATCCAGGAGGTACACCTGCAATCAGAAAAGAAAAATAGGCTCAGTGCCTGTGGCTCAAGCGGCTAAGGCACCAGCCACGTACACCTGAGCTGGTGGGTTCTGATCCAGCCTGGGCCCACCGAACAACAATGACGGCTACAACCAAAAAATAGCTGGGTGTTGTGGTGGGCACCTGTAGTCCCAGCTACTTGGGAGGCGGAGGCAGAAGAATTGCTTGAGCCCAGGAGCTGGAGGTTGCTGTGATGCCACAGCACTCTACCCAGGGCGACAGCTTGAGGGTCCATCTCAAAAAAAAAAAAAAAAGAAGAAGCAAAAAAAGAAAAACAAGTACATTGTTTGATGCATCTGAATGACTGAAACAATATTTACGTTAGACGAATATTAACGGTAGGTAGAAAAAAAGTTACAGAAGGAAATATAGCTAATAGTAATATTTTCATATCCATAAATAAAAATTAAGTATAGATTTTAAAATTAGGGTACTGGTTACTAGGTAAGTTCTTTCTATTTGGAATCTTATACCATGAGTTCTGGAAAGTTCATAAATATGCTGGGAAGATGAAAAAAAATTTTTATGGATGTTTTAGAGACATAAGGTTTAAGACAGCAAGATTTTTATCTTCCATTTAAAGAAATCAATTTATGATGTCTAAAATTTGAAAATCGGGAGGGTGGGAGTACAGAGGATATTTGGTAGGACCCCACCTATTTGGGCACAATGCAATCGTATACTGCAGAACTATTAAAAGTAGAGCAAAAACGTCTGACCACAACGAATAAGTGAGGTGATAGTTACGTTAATCAGTGTGATGTAAGCATTCCACATTATCTATCAAATCACATTGTACCCCATAAATGTACAGTTATGTTTTAATAAAAAAAGAAAATAAATAAAATTGGAAAATCAAGAAATAGCAACTTTAAGCAAGTTATTTAAAAATAAATGAAAGTAGAAGACTCTACAAGTGGGAACTGAGCAGGAAAGAAGAGCAGCAGACTTTAAAAACAGAGTCTCACTCTGTGCCCAGATAGAGTGCTATGGCATCACAGCTCATAGCAACCTCAAATGTTTAGGCTTAAGCAATTCTCTTGCCTCAGCCTCCCATGTAGCTGGGACTACAGGCGCATGCCACAACGCCCAGCTATTTTTGGTTGTAGTTGTCACTGTTGTTTGGCAGGTCCGGGCTGGATTCAAACCCACCAGCTCAGGTGTATGTGGCTGGAGCCTGAACTGCTGAGCAATAGGCACTGACCCTTTTTTTTTTTTTTTTTTTTGGGATACAGAGTCTCACTATGTTGCCCTTAATAGAGTTCTATGGCCTCATAGCTCACGGCAAACTCAGACTCTTGAGCTTAAGTGATTCTCTTGCCTCAGCCTCCCAAATAGCTGGGACTACAGGCATCCGGTACAATGCCCAGCTATTTTTTGTTGCAGTTCTCGTTGTTTAGCTAGCCTGGGCTGGGTTTGAATCCAATGGCGCCATAACCACTATGCTACAAGCGCTGAGCCAGACTTTCAAATTATAAGACAGGTAGAACTGTTTTATCTTCATAAATATTTACATGTATTACTGTAATGAAAACTAAAATTCAATTTAAAACAGTAAAAAAGAAAGTGATTAAAAAAAGGTTAGTCAGTGGTAATGAAAGGAGAGTTTCAAGAAGATAACTGGTGTAAATGGGAAACCAACGGAGTAACTATAGGACTCCAAAAATGAAGATGACTGGATCTCTACTGATGGCAGTGAGAAAGAGTATTAATTATGAAACACTGGAACCAACAAGAAAAAGATATGTTTCTTTGTTCCACAAACTAAGCATGCCCTAGATGCAATCCACTAGGTCCTGTGGTGACTAAAGATACAAATTAGAAAAATACCATCATAAAACCTTAAGATTCTCTATAAATATATAAGGAAGAAAAAACAACATGACAGTAAGCTTTTTTAGAGACTAGAAAAAGATATTTCTTTATATGAGGCCAATGTAACCTTGATGGCAAACCCCAACAAATGAGAAAGAAAAATTAGAGGGCAATCTTTCTCATGAGCATAGATATAAAAATCTTAAAATAAAAAAATCAGCAAATCAAATAATCAACATATGAAAAGAATAATGCATAATGCTACATTTTACTTATTGCAAACCGAGAAGTTCCTCAATTTGTTAAAAAAAATTGTTATCTAGAGAAAAACCTTAGCAAACATAATACTAAATCACAAAGTATCAAATGCATTCCCTAGGATCAAGAAAAAGACAAAGAAAAATGATTCTATTATCATTCTACTGAACACTGAATTGGGGATCCCAGACAGTATAATAAGGCAAAAAGGATAAAAGGACTGGAAAAGAAAAAAAATAAAACTTTCATTACTTATAGAAACACGATTCTATAATACATAAAATTTTAAAGATAAATGTATTTAAGCAAGATTCCTTAGTATAGGCTCAATATACCAGAAGAAGAAAATATATTTTATTTCTACATTACAGATACAATCAGAAAGTTAAATACTGTATTATAAATTTATTTTATTTTTGAGGCAGAGTCTCACTATGTCACCCTCAGTAGAGTGCCATGGCGTCACACCTCACAGCAATGTCAAACACTTGGGCTTAAGTGATTCTCTTGCCTCCGTCTCCCAAGTAGCTGGGACTACATGCATCCGCCACACTGCCCAGCTATTTTTTGTTGCAGTTGTCAATGTTGTTTAGCAGGCCTGGGCTGGATTCAAACCTGCCAGCCCCGGTGTATGTGGCTGATGCCCTAACAACTGAGCTATGGTGCTGAACCTGTATGATAAATTTAGAATACACTTTACCACTAGCATTCAAAAGCACCAAATACCAAGAAGAGTTAACTCCAATGAAATGCAAGCAAGCCTCTATACTGAAAACTATAAAACACTGATAGAAATTAAAGATCTAGATAAACAGATATACCATGTTCATGGTTTGGAAGGTTAATATTATAAAGATAATAATTATTTCTAAATTGATTTATCAATTTAATGCAAGCCCAATAACCACCTTAAACTGTTTTTGGAGGGAAGGAGGAATGGAAACTCACAAGCTGATCCTACAGTGTATATATGGGAATTGCAAAGAGTCAATCATAAAGGCAATCTTTTTTTTTTTTTTTTTTTTTTTTGAGACAGAGTTTTACTATGTCACCCTTCGTAGAGTACCATGGCATCACAGCTTACAGCAACCTCAAACTCTTCGGCTTAAGTGATTCTCTTGCCTCAGCTTCCTGCGTAGCTGGGACTACAGGCACCCGCCACAATATCCAGGTATTTTTTTTGTTGGGCAGTTGTTGTTTAGCAGGCCTGGGCCAGATTTGAACCCGCCAGCCTTAGTGCATGTGGCTGGCTCTGGTACCGTTGTGCTCTGGGCGCTGAGCCCATAAAGGCAATCTTAAAGAAATAGTAAAGATGTAGACAACTCTGTTACAAAGAAATAGATCAGTGGTTCTCAACCCTCCTAATGCCATGACCCGTTAATACAGTTCCTCATGTTGTGGTGACCCCCAACCATAAAATTATTTTCGTTGTTATATCGTAACTGTAATTTTGCTACTGTGATGAATCATAATGTAAATATCTGATATACAGGATGGTCTTAGGCGACCCCTGTGAAAGGGTCGTTCAAACCCCAAATGGGTCGTGACCTACAATTTGAGAACTGCTGAAAGAGATCATAATTAAGACACTATAAATAATGGCAAAGTGACCAAGGGAATGTCAGAGTCTAGAAACAAACTCACACAAATATAGTCACCTCTTCTGTGATAGTGGTAATACTGAACAGCATTGGGGAAAGATGGTCTTTTTTAATAAATGATGCTGAATCAAAATAGTATGGTGGAAAAAAATAAACTTTTAACTCCTTCCTCACACTACACTAAAAAATATGTTATAAAATTCTAAGACATTGGGGAAAAAAAGACATTAAGCACTTCTGAAAGGAAAACTAAAGAATCACATATAAAGAATTGGGAAATACAATTACATCATACTTCCCAATAACACAAGATGTCCAAAGACAATGGGATTCCATTTTAAAAATTCCAGGTGGATTATAGATCTCAATGAGAAAAGTTTTAAAATAATGCAAACAAGAAAGTATCTTTCAAATTGTGGTATATGCATACCATGGAGTACTATTCAGCCACAAAAAGATGGTGACTTCACATCTTTTGTATTATCCTGGACGGAGCTGGAACAGACTTCTTAGTAAAATATCACAAGAATGGAAAAACAATTATCCAATGCACTTAATACTAATACAAAGCCAGTAGATGATCTAACGCATGCCCACATAAGAGAAAAACCTCATTTCAAGTTGGGCGGAGGGGTAAAAAGAGAGGGGGAGAGAAGGGAGTGGGTGGGGTGGGCATGGTGAGGAGAGTGGGCACGGTGAGGGAATGTTTACCACACCTTATGAGTATGGGACATAACCACAAGAGGGACTCTACCTAACAAAATCAAATACTTTTTTTAAAATTAAATCATAGCTGTGTACATCATAGCTATGCAATCATGGGGTACAATGTGCTGGTTTTATATACAATCTGAAATATTTTCATCAAACTGGCTAACATAGCCTTCAAGGCACCCTCTTAGTTATTGTGTTAAGACATTTATATTCTACATTTAGTAAATTTCACATGTATCCTTGTAAGATACCCAAAATCAAATACTTTTTGGTTGATTGTACCCTCACATTAACCTGAAATTAAAAAGAGAGAGAGAGAGAAAATATCTTTGTTGACTCTGCAACAAAGATTTCTTAATATAAAAGGTGTTAATTATAAAAGCAAAATAAACAAACTGTAATACATTAAAATTAAGAGCTTCCTTTACATGCAAAGATACCACTGGGAGAATAAAAAAGATAAGCCACAAACTGAGAGATCTATCTATGCAATACATTCCTTTGACCAAAGATTCAGATCCAGAACGTACAAAGAACTGCTATACCATCAATAGGCTTTCAAGTTATCACCACACTTTTAACAAAAAGCTATTCTAGAAATCAGAAAATTACAGAATACTCTCATCAACATATTTTAAGAAGCTAATGTAATTTCTATATCAAAACCAAAAATAGTTTAAGAATGCTAAATCAGGCCAGGTGTGGTGGCTTACACCTGTAATCTTAGCAATCTGGGAGTCTGAGACCGGTGGATCACCTGAGCTCAGGAGGTAGAGACTAGCCTGAGCAAGAGAGAGACCACATCTCTACTAAAAATAGAAAAACTGTTCTATTTTTGTGGTGGGCACAGGCAGTGCCAGCTTCCAGGAGGCTAAACAAGAGGATTGCTTGAGCCCAAGAGTTTGAGGTCGCTGCAAGGGAGGACATCACTCTACCCAGGGCACAAAGTGAGACTTTATCACAGAAAAATAAAAATAATGCTAAATCAGAAACCAATTTGCTCAGTAAGCCAATTTCAGCAATGAATTTCAAAAATGCACTATAAATAACTTGGATTTAATTCAGGGGGAAAAAAGCACAATAATTGCACAAGTTAACAGATCTATGTGATGGAATAAGAGAAAAAATAAACATCATCCTTCCCAATAACACAAGATGTCCAAAGACAATGGGATTCATGTCTTTGGATTCACGCAACAGAACTCAAAAATTAACTCATTTATGTTTAAGAATCTCATTTATAATCTCAGTCATAATAAAAATCCCAAAACAGGCTCGGCGCCTGTGGCTCAAGTGGCTAAGGCACCAGCCACATACACTTGAGCTGGCGGGTTCGAATCCAGCCCAGACCTGCCAAACAACAATGACGGCTGCAACCAAAAAATAGCCGGGCGTTGTGGCGGGCGCCTATAGTCCCAGCTACTTGGGTGGCTGAGGCAGGAGAATCGCTTGAGCCCAGGAGTTGGAGGTTACTGTGAGCTGTGATGCCACAGCACTCTACCCAGGGCAACAGCTTGCGGCTCTGTCACAAAAAAAAAATAAAAAAAAAAAATAAAAATCCCCAAACAATGGAAAAGATAGATTTAGTCATGGCACTGAAATATTAATCCACTATATGGACAAAAGAAGCTAGACTCCTTATCTCATCCTATAAGCAAAAGACAGCCCTAAAAAACAATCTGCAAATAAATATAAAACCACTATAGGCTCACCAGGGTGGCTCACCCCTATAATCTTAGCATTCTGGGAAGCCGAGGCAGGTAGACTGCGTGAGCTCAGGAGTTTGAGACCAGTCTGAGCAAGAGTTGAGACCCTATCTCTACTAAAAACAGAAAGAACTAGGTGGGTATCTGTAGTAACCTCAGTTTCTGCTACTGAGGAAGCTGAAGCCAAGAATCACTTGCGCCCAAGAGTTTGAGGGTGCTGTTGAGCTATGGTGACACCATGGTAGCCAGGGTGATAGAGTGAGACTGTCTCAAAAAAAAAAAAGATAAATAAGTAAAAATAAATTTCTATAGGAGGGGTGAGTTGTAGTGTCTAACATCTGTAATCCTAGCACTTTGGGAGGCCAAGGTGGCAAAATCACTTGAGGCTAGGAATCCCAAAACAGCCAGAGCCAAATAGTGAGAAGCCCATCCCAACAAAATTTAAAAACTTAGCCAAGCATGGTGGTGCACATCCATAGAGGATAGCTTAAGACTGGGAGTCTGACCAGTAAGATCAGCCCGTATCACAAAATCCCAAGACCAGAGATGTTGGCGTGGATGTGGAGAAAAGGGAACACTTCTACACTGCTGGTGGGAATGCAAATTAATACATTCCTGTTGGAAAGATGTTTGAAGAACACTTAGAGATCTAAAAATAGATCTGCCATTCAATCCTATAATTCCTCTACTAGGCATATACCCAGAAGACCAAAAATCACATCATAACAAAGATATTTGTACCATGATGTTTATTGCAGCCCTATTCATAATTGCTAAGTCATGGAAAAAGCCCAAGTGTCCACTGATCCACGAATGGATTAATAAATTGTGGTATATCTACACCATGGAATATTATGCAGCCTTAAAGAAAGATGGACACTTTATCTCTTTCATGTTTACATGGATAGAGCTGGAATATATTCTTCTTAGTAAAGTATCCCAAGAATGGAAGAAAAAGTATCCAATGTACTCAGCCCTACTATGAAACTAATTTATGGCCTTCACATGAAAGCTATAACCCAGTTATAACCTAAGAATAGGGGGAAGGGGGAAAGGGAGGGGAGGGAGTGGGGTGGTGGACGGAGGAAAGGTGATTGGTGGGATCACACCTGCGGTGCATCTTACAAGGATACATGTGAAACTTAGTAAATGTAGAATGTAAATGTCTTAACACAATAACTAAGAAATGCCAGGAAGGCTATGTTAACCAGTGTGATGAAAATGTGTCAAACGGTCTATAAAACCAGTGTATTGTGCCCCATGATTGTATTAATGTACACAGCTATGGTTTAATAATTAATAATAATACTAAAGATTAAACTAGAAAAAAAAAAAGAAAAGAAAGATTTAATCAACACACACACAAAGACTGGGAGTTTGAGGTTTCACTATGATTTAATAATTAATAATAATAATAATAAAGATTAAACTAGAAAAAAAAAGAAAAGAAAGATTTAATCAACACACACACACAAACAAAAAAAAGACTGGGAGTTTGAGGTTTCACTGACCCACAATGACAATACCATACTCTATTCAGGGCAAGAGAGTGAGACTGCCTCAAAGGGGGGGGAAGTGAAGGCACTATAGAGAAAATTATAAAATGTACTAAAATTTACCGAACAATACTGAAGTTTAAAAAAGGGAGAGAGAGAGAGAATACTCCACAGTTACGGATAAAAAGAATGAATTCCAATGCCAATTTTCTTCATATATATATGAAACTTAATAATAAACTAATATTCTGAATACGTAAAGAATTTCTAAAAATCAGAAACAGAAAAATGGCCAGAGGCTATGAACCACAAAATTCATAGACAAAACATGAACAACCACTAAATACAGAAAAGATTTTGTTAAACCTCAATAGCAAACAGGGAAATAAAGATTTTATTAATGAGATAAGTCTTTTAAACTACTGGATTGGGCAAAAAGCCTGTGCGTGTCTCCCAGTAACAATCACTGGGACTTTGTAGTAAAAACTTTCCACTTGAGGGGTATTTATTATCTTGCTGTATACATTAACTAAAGCTGCCCCCATGACTGAAGGTTATAAAATGATCTTGAAACCTGAAATACCCATGTTGTTTTGGGTGCTATCAGAGAAACACTTGAATGGGGATGGTAGTGCCTGAAGAGTTCATAATAAAATGGAAAATGGTTTATATAAAATCGTGCTACCTGGGGAATGCAAGGAGAAAATACAAGCAAGAAGCTTCTTTCTCCCTAGGACTGACTCTGGAACTAAGTAAGGAGCTACCAGATTCTATCTTCACTTGGACAGTATACCCTGTAACAGCTTACAAATGACTGACAAAGAGCTGCTTGGTTTGTACATGACAGGTTTCAGGTGAATGGACAATATTCTATTTATAAGGAGAAGGCAAAAATAAATCAGTTCAGTAGGCTGCATTATGTCACTGCACACAGATCTACCATTATTCTTAAGAATGATAATATTCCATACAGTGATATACTAGAATGCATTTCTCCATGAAAAGACTATCACAAATAATGCTCAGTGAATATCCTTATATATTTGAGTATTTCTGTAAGACATCAATCTAAACAGGAAAATGCTAGATCAAAGGGAATGCATATTCTAAATTTTTATAATTACCGGCAAATTGCCCCCCATAAAGGTTCTACCCATTTCCACTTCCACCACAGCAGATAAGAGCATGTCATTCTGGCTAATGTTGAATGCAACCAACTTGAACATATTTTTACCACTCTGATAGACACAAATAGTGTAGTATTTTAATTAATATCCCTCATCACTAATGAGGCCATACCAATATATGGCCATAAGAAATTGGTAGTACGGGAGTTAACTATCATTATAGAGAACTGCAGAGAAATGAAAAAGTAAAAATCTACCTATATACTCGAGTATAAGCCGAGTTTTTTCGGCACAAAATTTGTGCCGAGTTCGGGTTTTTCAGCACAAATTTTGTGCCGGAAAAAACTCGGCTTATACTCAAGTATATACGGTATTTAAGACCAACAAATAATTTAATTTGGTTAAAATACCAGGAATTAAAGGCAATAAGTTTGTAAAAGGTGAAGACCAACTTATACCAACATATGTGTACCATTAGACATTTTTCCTGCTGGTTATGAGCTTACACTGAAGATTTTTTTTTAAGAGACAGAGTCTCACCGAGGGTGACATAGTGAGACTCTTGTCTCAAAAAAAAAAAAAAAAAAAAAAAAAAAAAAAAGGCTCAAAATGCGGGCATTATTTATTTATTATTATTTAAATTTTTGCTTTTTTTTTAATTAAAAAAGTCAGGTTTACTGAGGTCCAAAACACCATATAATCACTTGAACCTTATGAGAATAAACACATACCATGTACGAATGATTTTTAGGTTTAAATATTTGCATATTTGAAAAATGGCTGTATGGCACACACCTTCTGGGGGCAAGACATGATTGCAAGAGGGACTTTACCTAACA
>CAUYPK010041936.1:0-29025 GCA_963574355.1 Loris lydekkerianus
CTCCTCAGAAGCAGCATAACAAAATCCAAACTTGGCAAAGAGCCACAGTATACAAAATAATGATAAGAGGCAAAGAGCCGAAATTCATTTTGGCCGGGAGCCGCATGCGGCTCTAGCCGCGTGTTCGCCACCCCTGTTATAACCATTGCTTTACATATTTTGTGGGTTTTTCCCTAGTTGTTTAGGAAGAGGGGTAAATATGGTCCTTGTTATTCCACATTGGCCAAAAACACTAATTTTAATCTTAATTTTCGTAATATTGAAAACATTGTTAAAAATTCATATTGAGTATATTGATAAACATTTCCATTTGAAAAATGTGTAATACCCAGAATACACATGTTCTAATACATTACATACATAATAAATCCATTGCATAACTATTAATTTATTTTCATAAAGTCAAATAATTTCAATATGAAGATTACAGAATTTCTATTATATTTGCATGATGAGATATTTGTTCTCTCCTGATATATGTTATTAACCTTGTTTTGCCATCTCCACTGGCTGTCCCTTATGTACATCAGCTACTTCTCAAAACCAGTTTATCCCCACCAGACAGGTTTTTCCTTAGGGAATAAGTTTTTGGCAGAGGTTGAGGTAGGATTCAATAATCACTCAGTACTTAGTTAAATAGGCTGAATTAAATTATCTTGTAAGTTTTCTAGCTGCCTAGCTCAGGTATTGACAATTTATTGCAGTTGTAGGCAATTTAATCAGTCTGCCTTCATTGATTTTTCCATATGGTCCACCATAGAAATCTTCTTAAAAAATTATACTGAATTGTAATCAACATTTACAGACCTTTGTTTTCCACTGCCTATAGGACAAAGTTTACACTTCCACGCATGGTATGTATATCCTCAGTTTGACTACTGTGTACAATTCCATCTTTCTTCCTCCATTCCTTAAGAGTAGCATAATCAGGGGGTTAATTTTATGAGCTTCCCAGTTGACA
The DNA here is from genome assembly GCA_963574355.1 of Loris lydekkerianus. NCBI lineage: Eukaryota > Metazoa > Chordata > Mammalia > Primates > Lorisidae > Loris > Loris lydekkerianus. Next base: position 962 of record CAUYPK010041936.1, read on the forward strand.
TATAATATTTCCTGGCTATTCATTTATGCAAAATTTACCAAAATGCTCTAAGCTTGCCTTTGGAGCATGTAGGCATATAAATTTAGGTGGTAACAGTAGTGCCCACATATATGCCTATTAGAATTCAATGAAAGTGTACCTCTAAAAGTATAGATCATGAAATCTGGCACTTGGTAAGTGCCCACTAAGTACTAGTTATTTTTATTATTCATGCATAAGTATCTCCTTATAGTTTCAAAAAACAGACAAAAAAGCCCAATCAGGTGGCCATAATTTTTCTCCTATAATTTCTGCTTCATGTGTTATTCTTTGTCATTGTTGTGCCTGGCCTGCTAAAATTTTTGTCATCATTCAAGGTCTGGCTCAAAAACCAATATCTCTAAAGTTTCTTACTTAACTATGTACATGTAGAATTGTTATTTCCTTTCTTCATGTTCTTATAACTGAATGATTAGTGTTTATTCCATGATGATAAAAATTATATTAGTAATAATTCTTCATACATCATTGCCAACCTCACCACATGGTGCATTCATTCAAGAAATATGAAAAATTTACAGTATAGTTGAAGTGAGCCTTTAAAAATATTATATATACATACACATATACATATATATATCTGTACATATGTGTGAGGGTTTTTATTCCTATAATTATAGATTTCTCCTATCCCCTGAAATGTTTATGTACTTGAAGAATACAATTTGAAGGTCTCTACTCTTTCTAGATTCCTTTTCATTTTCTCATTTTCTATTTAATTTACTTGAACAACGTTCTTGTGTTCATGGCTTTCCCTGAGAGTTAAATAAACAAGAATAAAAATGAAAGTGCAAACTTTGATAGCAAAATAATGAGGTTTCTATTCTAGCAAAGAACAAATGAGTGTCTTGATGATTTGGAAAAGGTTTCCTTGAGGTGAGATGACACATTAGGAAGGAATAGAAATAAATTGATTTTTGTGTGAGAAGACAGGAAATGCAGTGTGGGCAAAGATTCCCAGGTATTAGGGAATATAAACTCCTGAAAGCAGCAAAAGAAATGTTTGGTTACAAGGATGATCTCTGTAGTTACACCGCTTATTTGAAAGCATTAAAGGCAGCACAGATGAGGTGTGGGGCTAACATGACTCGATTTAATATCACTTGAGCAGGAAGCACCAGAGAGACTGCATTGAAGGAGGACTAGAGGGAACGGGCCGCTGAAGAGGCTGCTTCAGTCATCTCATCCGAGTTGAAAGTGAGAGGGCAGGAAGAGATGTTGTCAGTGGGGATAGAGGGGAGAGTCAAGACGATTCAGAGAAAGTTACTTTCTGGACCTGCTGATAGAATGCATGTAGGATGAGGAAGAATGATAAGAAAATAATGACTCCGAGGTCTCAGGTAGCAAAGTTCATAAACTGGCATAAGAATCAGCTGAATGTTGGCAACTTGCTCATGACTTATACTTTTTAATTTAGATGAATTTTTCCTTGATATATTCTGGGAAGTTTGATAAAAGAAACATACAAACCACTATTTGAAAACTATATGTAAATCCCTAATATTTCACATTTAGGGAATGGTGAGTAAATGGTACTAGATCGATTTATTAACATTAGCCTCATGATTATGGTAACTACCTGAACAAGCAGGAGCATAGTGTGTGTGCCTACCATATTGTTGATCTTGTGGCAATTCATGTCTCCACAAAGTAAAAAAAATACTAATCAAATCATTTCAATTATATACCTGAAGAACTGTTTCTTTACAATTCTTTTATTCTTATTTATTTTGCTTTGTACATAGAGATATAAGCATCATGATTTAGTTGAACAACTTTGACTATCTGAAGAATTTTAATTTCCCTTTTATATTTTAATATTTTTATGGAAGACATTTTTAAATGTTAAACCTTTCATCCAAAACAATGTATATTGTTAGATGCACTTTTACTAAAAATGCTGAGGCAATTATAAATAGATTAATATTATAATTGACCTAATCCTATAATTCCCAATGTATTTACATCTTTCTACATCCATCTCATCAATGAATTTTAATTTTAATACAATTCCATGGTTTACAAACTGAATGACCAATCTAGGATATAAAATGGATAGAGTTTATAAATAACCTTCAATTATATGTTATTCTCAATGAAGAAATAGAGCTCTCATTGGTTTTTACATCTATTCTGAGATATTGTTTTAAAATTGATCTAAGAAAATATCACTTTATCAAATTTCTTCTAAAGAGCATTGTATTTCATAGCTTATAGTTACATTCCCATAAATAGTCAATCAAATAATCATACAAATAATACACCTTAATGATCTTATGTTCAAGAATTGTAAAAATATATTTATTTGCTATGTCCTTTTTTATTCTTTGTAAAATTCATATAATCTGATTATAAATATCATATCACATCATGACAATTTTTAAGAATATGCTTGCTGGGCAAAGTTGAAATAAATTTATTAAATTTCTTTCAAAAGTGTTTTTTTCTTCCATAATTTTTTTTTCTGTAAAATTAATTCATTTATTGTATGTGATGATTTGAGGATGAGAAATTAACTCCCAAATATCTGTATGCAGATAAAATAATTTTATGAATTTGAAATCTTCTTCAGGAATACTACCATTAATCTGTCCTCTGAAGTATAAGGATAAATGGCCATGTTAAAGATTTGAAAATTGCTGTTGAAACTGAGAAAATAGTACACCCTTTCAACCTACTTCCCAGAATGCTTCTTTGCTGTATTTATTAAAAACCAAAAATTTTATCAGAAACTCAGAATATTTTGTTCTCATATTGTATAAATGGGACCCCAAGGCCCCAAACAAAATAACCACCATATATTCTTCTACTTCATAACTCATGTGCTCAGAACCACAGCTATGAAGAAAAGTTTTACAAACATTCTTTAAGTCACCATACCCTTTCCACAGTTCTTGCCAAACTTCTACACAGTAGGAACTACGAAAATGAGTGCCAAACCCTCACGTTCCTGATATAGCTTCCAACAGCTGCAAACCCTTAAGCTTCAAGTGCAGCTGCCTTGAGCAGGACTATTGAAAGGACCCACAAAGGCAGATACACAGATTACATATGTTCAATAACTTTAGAGCAATAAGAAAATGTGGGTATAATAAGACCATTAGACAGGAGGGAAATTGCACAAGCATCTCTAATTGACCTTGCAGAGAAAGTCTGATCTCCCCTATTGTACTTTTATTAGTCCCCAAATCATCAGCTTTTGTTAGGACTCTGCGTTCTTTCAACACACAAACCCACACCAAATAGACAGTAATTACATAGCCTCAGTTAGTGCCCACTTTCTGATTTGTAATTTTCCAGAGGAGGGCCATTTGAACAGTTAATTCCTGAAAAGTCTAAAGCCATTCCTGGCATTAAATTATTACTAGGAATCCATACATATATACAGCAAATTGAAGAATGGAGCCTACCACAGACATCTGAGCCCCACCATATAAAAACAAAGTGCAGATTCAACTAAAACCCCACATTTGATGAAAATAACCTAAAACATGTTTTTCTTCCAATTTTATAAAAACTGGCTTTGGCCATGCAGTTCTCTTATTCCCATTCAAAGATCAAAACAAGCTAAGTTAATACTTGAAAACTTTTTTTTTCTCTTTTTCCTTAAAGGATGTTAGGAAATGAGCATCTGCAAATTGCTCTTTTATTCTTTCAGCTTCTAACTTTTCTTGGTTGAGTGAACCTACATGAGCAGGTCTGTGTGAAGATAAAGTGGAATTTAAATATTTTTGTGTGTGTTATAGATGTGAACATTTCTAAATTCATATCTCTGTCATTTTAGGACTATTATGTTCACTTATGGCCAGTCTCTGTGCATAACTTTTCTTTTCTTCAAATATTTATCATTAGAGGCAATAGAATAATCTCAGAGTCATAAATAAGAAAAATCTGAGAGGACGTTAATGTGAGGCAATATTAAATTGTGTTTAGCATCTTGGGCGTCATGAGATCCTATTTATAAAATATAAACAATGAGAATGTTTTAGTCATTGACTCTTTGCCTAGTTGAATGCAGGAATAAGATGATGCAAAATGTGGGAAGAATATAATTCTAAACTTTATTTACATTTAAAATGAACGGGGAACACATAATTTTGTATTAGTTGAGCTGTCTTAATAGATTTCTTTTTCTTTTTTTTATGATGCAAGCATGTAATTCTCATTCCTATAATATTTACTTTATCCACCATTAGAATATGTAGAATATTTTCCACTTTTTCATATATGCACATTTTATTGTACATATACACATTAAGTAACACATAATACACTTCAATGAACCTAGTAGAACACCTAACAGATATGTGTATATCTACATATCCACAGATCCACATAAATGCAAGCATATATAGACTTTTATGTGTGTATATCTATGTGTGTATATGTTTGTGTATGTGTGCATAACATTACAATAAACACTTCTGTGAAGAAAACTTTGTTAAGCTTTGGTTAGTATTTAGCTTTTTAAGACTTTAGATAAAATTTGCTATTCTGGACTCTTTCACCATTCTCCTTGAAATATTCTCCTCCAAGAGACAGCACTGCATCCTGAAATTTGTTGTTGGGAATCATTTCTTGGTAGGCAATTCTATATACTTTTGTTCTTCCTTTGAGAGTACTTTGGGGCTACATGTAGATCAAGAAGAACATGGGACAACCCCTTTTCCCACATCAAATGTAGTGAAAAGTATGACCTCAACCCCTAGCTAAGACAAAACATTATAAATCTAAGGTGATTCTTTATCAAAGAATTTTCAGTGATCAAGAATGACAAATTGCTTCATTGAGATCTCATCACAGTAATCCTGCCCTCTAAAGACTTTTTTGAATTTGAATCTATTCCTTGGTGAACTTTAATCTTGAGCTAATTATGACCCAATGCTTTTAGGGCTCAGTAATCTTCTGTGGCTTGAGGTGTGTTTTGAAACACTGCCAGATGAGTGCAGCAAAGTACGTACATACAATAGATTATAAGCCAAATATTACTTTGGAAGACAAAAGGAAAATGGTCTTCTTTAAGTATGACTCTGTTTTCTCTTAAGATGGCTGTTTTAAGGTATGGATAACATAGATATATAAGTGGACAAAGATGTCTGTGTTTGTGTATGTCTTTCATAAGCCTGAACAAAAATGTGCTAAGCAAAATGAAACATAGTTTCAGTAGTTTTCTTGGCAACCCTTTTGGGATTTATTGGCATATGGCATGAAAATAATGAATTTGGTATCAGTTAAAAAATAATATTTCTTAATACTAACTATCTGCCGACACTTCCGATTTCTTCACGTTGATCTTCCTAGCAACACTAAAGTGTCAATGTTTCTTCCACTTTGCAGGTCAGTTAACTGCATCTTAAGTTTAAATTACTTGTCCAAAGTCATCTAGTGAGCCAGGATTCCAACCCAGGAAGTCTGCATCAAAATTCTTCCTAACCACAATACTGATTTTCTGCAGCAAAAATAACTTGTAGTCTAGGGAAGGTGTTGGCATGATATAGATAAAAACCATGTTATTCTTAGGGAATTATATTTAGGGTAGACTTTCTGAAAGAAATTGAGAAACTTATTTTTTTCATGCTTTAACATAAAAAGACTTTTACTAAACTGTAATGCATGCTACTTTACCTGGTAAAGTGTATACGTGCGTGTGTATGTGTATATGCGTGTGTGGCAGGAATATTTATCATCCTATCATAGGCCTATTTTGGAATGATCTCTCTAATGAATTCTAAGAGAACCCCAGGTTTCTGCACTCTGGTCCCTCCTCCTTGAGCACATTTCTCCCACAGACTCATAGAACACTGTCCTACTGTATAGAGACGAAATGGAGGTTGTGGAATTCAGTTCATGTTTTCATTCTTGCTTTGACTGAACATCTGCTCACCCAAGACCAGATTTCTTTAGTTCCATCTACTCATTACTATGGTTACCATGGTATATGCACTATTTTAGGCCTGTATCCATTGGCGTGTGGCCATTTTCTTTGGAGGGGGGGGGAGAAGAAGTTTTCCAGAGCCAAACTGGCCTTCTATTCAGTAAATATGGTAATTTTTGCCTATGTAAAGTTTCTGCCCCTCCCCTTTCCTTTTATGTTTGCCATTCTCCTGTTTGGAAAAGGATCTTTCCATCCAACATTTTTTTTGTGTGGATTTAACCACACATTTTCTACTTAATTACCCCCTCTGTTTTGAGAAGTTTCCCCTTAATTGCACTCATAGAGGGTTTGTTTCTATAGTCTTTGTGATATTTAATGTGACAGTTGCCTGCTTATATTCTAAATATGGTATCTAGGAAGAAGATACTCTTGATATTTTAAAAAGAAGATCACGTTGTTACTAGATTTTAGCTATACTAGAGACCGACGCTGTTCAGTACAATAAATAGCCAGTAGTCACACATGGCAATTGAGTTCTTGAATTGGACTAGTTTGATTTGTGATATGTAGGTATTAAAGACATAATAAGACAAAAAAATGTAAAATATTTAAATGTTTAAATTGTTGCATGTTAGAATTAATTTCATCTTTAATTTTTAAAAGTTTTAGTGTGAGTGCTAGAAAATTAATATGTAGCCTGCATTATATTTCAGTTACGTAGTGCTATTTAAGATCACTTCAGAAATTTGAGATAATGTCAATAAATAACACATAGTAGTTAGTATATTTATTTCTATTTTAAGGCATTGGGTATATTCTACTGTCAAATATAATTTATTTGCTTGATTACATATCTTCATGGCTCATGAATGTCTTGTTTAATGGTAACATGGTTTAATTCCCAATGAAAATGTGAATCATACTATCTTTTCAGCAAAGACTAACCACATTGTGTGTGTATATATTATAGAAGGATAGATGATAGATCTCTCTCTCTCTCGCTCTCTTTCCTACTCCCTCTTTCCTTCTTTTTCTCTCACACACACATATCACAATTTCTTTTTTGAACTAATAAGTTATCTTCTACAACTATGATCTGTATTTACTAATTTAAACGTATCTCTTTTCATCAGAGATTAATCCCTTCATAGTAAAAATGTAAATGCAAAATAAATGAGGAATAAAGACACAAAACTTTTTAATATAAAAAGGAGTGTCCACCATTACACCAAGAACAATTTAAGTTATATATAATTATATATATTTTATAAGCCACATCTATCATTCATATTAAGTTAATAGTATGAGAAAAAAAATAATTACCAGGGAATTCTAATAATTTAGAGAATTTCTCCTCCCTATTTTATTTGTCTGTACAACAGATTCAAGACATATCAAATAGTTGAAATATTTAAGCCTGAGTTTGTGTCAGTAAGGAAAATATTTATAGTAGCAAATATATATAGGATATCATAAATCAGTAATAAATTTTAGAAAGATTTTTACTGAGAAAGTCAAAATGAAATTATTACTTTATTATGAGCCATCAATGAAATGAAATAATTTATCATTTCATTATTAAATTAATTTAATTTTTAATACTCCCCTATTTTATTAGAAATTATGAATAATTTTGTGAAAATTTTGTCACCTGTAAAACCTCACCTCAGGGTTTATGTGATTAGATTGAAAGTTAGAAAATTAATTAACTATTATGAACACCAGTCTCTGTAATCAATTATGAAATACTTCTAATTTTTTTTTTTTTTTTTTTTTTTTTTATACAGAGTCGCGTTATGTTACCCTTGGTAGAGTGCTATGGTGTCACAGCTCATAGCAACCTCCAACTCTTGGGCTTAAGCGATTCTCTTGCCTCAGCCCACAAAGTAGCTAGGACTGTAGGAGCCCGCCACACCACCAGGCTATTTTTTGTTGCAGTTCTCATTGTTGTTTAGCTGACCCAGGCCAGGTTCGAAGCCACTAGCCTGAGTGTACGTGGCCAGTGTATGTGACCACTGTGCTATGGGCACTGAGCCAAAATACTTATAATATTAACCTGAAGAAGTTTTCTTATATATTTTAAATTTATAAAAAACAAAATTGTAGACTATTAAATATATAAATGAAAAATTAAATTTTATTTGAAAATATTACTCTTAGAAAAGATCTTTTCAGACATTTAGAATCATGTAGAAAGAACTTAAAGACTAAACCTTATCATTACTATTTTGATTAATTTCTGCATTTTATAATAAACTTTTAAGGAAAAAACTATTATCTTCAGTGCTTATAGATTTGTAAGAAAAGAAGGACATACATATTATTATTTTTCGGTACACTTGGTGGACTTTTGGTATATAGCAACATCTGTTAAATGCAGGACACAGCACAATACAGAATCTGAAAATTACATCTCTTCTTTTTAGTTCATTAAGCTTAAATTTCTGGCAATGGAACATAATGCAGTATGGGAAATTCAACAGCCATTTTCCTTTATGGTTTAAAAATAACTTTCCTAATGCCCCAAGACTTAGAATTCATTTAAATTATAACAGATATTTAGTCTTTCTTTATTAGAGCATATGTCTTGGGTAAAAGTCACAAGCTGAAAACAAAAGGGAAAAGTGTCACTGCTTGTAGGCATATCCCTTTGCAATTAAAAAAAAAAAAAAAAAAGCAATTTTTCTTTCTTTGAAAGATTCCAAAATTAGTATACTTACCAGATTATCTTCTGAATTTCTTGTCTTAGATCTATGATTCTGTTCATTTGAATTTTTCTTGGGAGGGTAAAATACATCATCACAAGCTTAGAAGAGTAAGAAATTATGAAATAATAATAATATGTTGTGACTTTTTATTAATGAAGGGCCACTATCCTAGCCTAATCTTGCCCTCAGTAGAGTGCTGTGGAGTCACAACTCACAGGAACCTCAAACTCTTGGGCTTAAGCGAATCTCTTGCCTCAGCCTCCCAAGTAGCTGGGCCTACAGGTGGTGTTTGGGGGATTCTGGAATTTCTTCTATTAGTGCTAAGGATGATGATAAGGCAACAAATGAAGAATGTAAAGAATATAGAATATGAGTCATAAAAAATTTTAAACATCATCATTTTAAAGTTAGGGTACTATTAAGGTTGAATTTTAGCCAATAAAAGCTACATACTATATATTCGTTGCTTACATTCTGGTGCAGGTGAGACGTATAAATACCAAATTAGCAAGGATGAAGAGATGTCTTAAATATTTTCAGGATCAGAACCTTGATAGATGCTTCAACTGAGAATCTGGGAAAATTACAGTTTTACAATCTATTTCTAATTTAGTACATCAAGTATAAAGTTACTATTGTTGTTTTCCACATTTCACACAGTAAGTGCTCCGTCGCAGCCAGCTTTGTGTTGCCAAAATAGTATTAATGGGGTAACTTAAGAACTAATTAATGACTCCATATATTAAGACCTGAAATAATCAAGACACCAGTCTTAGCTTGAATCATGACTTTAAAAATAATGAGAGTACATTGTTTCTCTTTCTTATCCTAAATAATGCAATGATTCATAACCGCAAATAAGTCTTTACATTGATAACATGGGTACTGTGGGTAGCGATACTTAAAAATAACCTATTTGAATGTAGCAGACTTAATAAATTGCTCAAGGTTTAAATATACTCAGGAACCATAAATATTTATTCTGGGATATGAACTAATGAATGGTGATCAAGTATTCTTTTCTTCTATGATTTTTTTTCAATAACACACAAAACCATGTGTACGTATTTACACACAAAAATCAGTTTAGTGGTGCCTTAGATTGATTATGTTGTGGTCATATGTTAAAGCTATTCTTTTAACTACTATCCGGGACTGCCACTGGACAATTAAAATTAGATTAGTCTCTTCACATTGAATGGTTTTAGTTTCTGCCTCCTTTATTTTAAGGCTTTACTTTGAATGCAAATTCACATTAAAGAGTTAATGGGCTTTAATCGTCTAGACATTTAAATTTCTACAAACTACTATCCAGGACATCTTAGGCTAGAATTAAGAATATCTTTTTTTATTGGCAATATATCAAGTGATTAATGCTAAGCAAGTAAATAAATAAGTAAATAAATAAAAGGTAGACTATATTGCCATAGGTAATAATCCATAATAATTTGCAATCACATTAATCACATTTTATTATGCAGGAATATTGGGTGATTCTTTTTTCTGGACATAATCCATTGGGATTTAGAATTTTGGGTTTATTTGTAATATCCTGAGAGGAACGTCTGCTATTAGCCACTTGATATTAACATATTGCGTGATTCAATTCCTGCGTAGTCTCTGGGTCCTTTGTTGAAACTCTGTCCAAAGGGGTATTTGTGAGTGAGTGACGGCAAAAAGAAGAAACTTCATTAAAGAGTAAGACAGCTGGATCTTGGGAATGATACTTTTGTGAGTATGCGAAAAGGAAACCACTTAGGAGTCAAAACTGGTATTTATTTTTTTTGGTTTGATATGGTCATTCATGCAAGTTATATTTTCCCAGTGTGCCAGAACATTTCATTAGTGAGAGGGAAATACCTCATTTCCAGTGGGGTTGAACAGGCTCTCATCCACATTCCTGTTTTACTTCAGCAGATTGGACTTTCCTTCCTTTCGTTTCTCCTTTCTCTGCCACTAAAGGCGCAGCCATGCACGCACGCAGACTTCGTTCTCTCTCATTACTTGCCAGCTGTAACACTGAGATGCCAAGCCCTAAAATGTGTATGTGTGTGTTTTTAAACAGCAGCAGCAGCAGCAACATCTGGATCTGTGAAACTTTAATCTTGGCTGGTTTCCTTCTTTTCCTTTATGGCCTTCCAGACACCTGTGGGCGTCCTGTATGTACACAATGACATCAAACTATAGTTGGAAATCTGATTCTCTTGGTATAATGAGCAATGATTAGTGAGAAGCATGTAAAACCACAAACTGCTAGTAATAAAGAACAATTTCAATACACTGTAGACAAGGAGCAATGAAAACTTAAAAATTAAGAGTTTTAAAGAGTTAATGTAACTAGAGTCACCTGAATCTTTTATTTTCAAACTTTATTATAAAATAATGGGTTGAGAGGAAAAGCAGAAACTGAACAGACTCTGTCTAAGGTAGTAGGCTCTTGTGATGAAGTATTAAGCTTTGATGTCAAGCTAAAAGAACTTCGGGAGAAAGCCAAAAACTTCTTCCAAATACCCCCGATAAATTTCTTAATCATCTTAGATGGTTATCTTTTTTTTTTTTTTTTTTTTTTTTTGATATCCTAAAGTTCTTGATGTCTTTTTGAGATCCAGATTGAATGACTGCAAAATGGGATTTGGAGATTACTCAGAGAAGCAATCAGTAGTTCAGAAGAGAAAACCGTATCTGTCACGGGCATTGACTACATGATAGTTCATTTTGCAGATTTCTACATAGGTCATGGTTCAAATATAAAGCCTGAGATAACTGACTTTGATCTATAAAATCTAACAGTATATGATTCTCTCCATTCTTTTCATAGCCTGGAATCACTGGTTTCATTCTTAGCTGCCTTAAATAATCAGCCTCATATATGTGTATAAAAGAGATAGGGGACAGAATCCATTCCCATACCTTTCCTCCTCTTTGATTTAATGAAAATCACTCTTATCTCAGAATATAAAACAAGACCATCGTAGCTGTTAGCATGAGCTTCAAGTAGGAGTTGGATAAAAGAAAACACTGCTCAAAAAATTCTAAAATATCTAGTCATTAAACTGCCAAAAGGGAGGAAATAACCTCCTGCTACCACACCCCATGCATCATGGGGATGAAGAGAAGTAATAGAAAGTCACTGGCAGATGTCTGGAGAGATAAGGGGAAAATAAAGTGGGTGTTACCCTTTCAGTGACAACACTGAATGTCTCCTCCCACCTACCACCTCTCAAACTCTGCCACTGAGATCTTCAAATTGTTTGTGATATTTACCTGAACAAATTATCTTCACTAGCATTTCGTTGTTCACTGGGATTATTATAGCAGTCATGTGATTTGTTTTCAGTCTGTCTTCTGAAAACTCTTCTGGTAGAGTTTTCTTCCTGAAATGCTACTATCCTCATGTTTCTTCTCTGATTTACAGTCTTCCTTACGTCTTTTGCTATGACAACCTTGCAAAACTCATCTTTCATTTGCTTGTTACATTAAATTTCATACATTGAAACACAAAACTACATGTAGTTTCTTGATCACTCAATGCTTTGCTGAATCCATACCTTTCCATGTAACCTGCCTCTGCCTCACATGTTCTTACTGATTTCTCTAAGCCTCCTTTGCTAGATCCTTATTTGCCTGATGGAATCTGATTTTTTTCTTAAAAATCTCAGATTGAAAATTACCTCTTCCATCCAGGAAATTACTTGTGAAATTGAATCAGAATTATTAAACATATACTCTATACTACTTCTGTATTTTTGATTAACTTACATTTTTTTGCATTATTTTCCTTTTATATGTGCAGGCCTTTCCATCCCATTAGATGTTTAGTCCTTGGCTTTTTTTTTTTTTTTTTTTTTTTTTGCTGTGACTGTGTTTTATTCATGCCTGTGTTTCAAGAGTCTAGTTGAATGCCCAAATCCTCAGAAAATATTGTTGGATAGACAAAGAAAAGAAGTGAATGGGTCAAAATGTAGAAAAGACAGTACAACAAAGAGTATTTTTCATCTATATAAATTTGCTATAGGTTATTAAAATAGATAAGGTCTCTTCAATTGATTCAATGTGAATGAGTCTATTTTATCTGAAGAGAAACCTTTAAATATCTTACATACTACAAGTGATGTTGCATTTTCAAAGATTGAAACTTTTCTCATAGAAAAAACTCTTATTCTGATAATTTCCATCTATTTCTTATCTCTTTCCGTCTTTCTCCTGCCCTTTCTTTATCTCTTTTTTTGTCAATAACTGAATGTTTACTTTATTCCAGAGCCTACTTAGTGCATGGAAGTAAAGGGGTCACTGATGTTTGTATGATGTATGGTCACCAAATTGTCTGTGATGAAGAAAATGAGTTTTTTGAAATGTAAAAAAGGACACTAAAATATTCTTTTACACTTAGGCTGCCATAAAAAGCAGCTGGCCTCTATTATTTCCAGTTCTTATTCACTTGACTCAGTTCTGGTTTTCAGAATAATATTCCTAAAGATTATACTGTCCTTTTAATATCTTTATAATTTATAAATACATTTTCTTGTATGAAGGGTATATAGGCGTTGGTGGTATGGTGGTGAGCATAGCTGTCTTCCAATGGGAATTATATGCAAGCTAATAAAAATACACTGTTGAAAGATTAATGGAACCACCAAAAAATAAAGATTTAATCAATAAACTCAAAACTATAACCTACTAACCATCCAAATAAATTAGAAAATGCTATGAATTATCTTTGTGTTTTATTTTGTGGTAAGCATATGCAAATATTATGTTGTTAGCATTAATCCCAGCTCAAACTTTATCTTTTGCTAAAAGATCTAGCAAAAAAGGAAAGCACTCTTAAGGGTTGTCCATTTATCGGAAAGACCAGGTATCATAGCTGCTTTTCCATATTGTAGTTTCCTACATTTGTGGCTTCTGTGCTTGAAATCTGTGATTAATGCCACATTCTTTGCCTTAACTCATAGTGATGAAATTTAAAAACTGGAGGTACTTCAAAATAATCTAATTTAAAAAAAAACAACTCTGTAAACTGATAGTTACAATGTATGAATATTAATTTTACAGTTTTTAAAAAATGTCATATAGAACTATTCAACATATTTCATAAAAATCAATATTTTCCTACGCTCCCAAGCTTCATCTGTCAGGATTTATACACATTCTTTGTTACTCTCTGGGCATCAAGAGTTCAGTATTTCCCAGTACCTTTGCCCAGTTGCTTTTTTTTCCTCTCTCTCTGTCTCCCCCATCTTTTTCCTTTCCTTCCAAGCAGACTTTCTCGCTTTGTTATCACGACTGCTACATTTTATGTGAAGTAAAATGCCATGATTTTTCTGATTAAAACTGACTACTTGCTTCCCGAGTGCCACTGAACATACCTCAAGACCTAGAATGAAGTTATTTTATGTTTTCATTTTGAAAGCTCTTTTTAAATTCTCTTATATGTTAAGAGACCACCCTGAAAATACTATAAATCTTTAAGGGTAGCGATCAGCTCATATCAGATTTTACACCTTTCAGACAACCTATCATTTCAAAAATGGGCCTATAAAATTCTGTCTATACCTGTTTCTGAAGGTATTTTCGGCATAAGGATTACATGTTCATGTTATATAAATTTTCACGAAATGGAATAAAAGTAAATATACATAAGATATTCAATGATACATATAATTCATAAATTCCATTTTTCATCTGAAGGAAATGTTACATAACAAAAATCAGTCACTCTTTATCTTTTCACTAACTATGGAATAAAAATATGGTTTGTATAAAAGTTTTACTTATAACCCTAAATCTGAATAAGGTTATACTTATAACCCAAAATCTGAATAAAGAAAAAGAAAATGCTTCAAGAAAAAAATTGTTATTTATGATTCATAAAACAAACCTTGGTTTATAATATTTTTCTTGGTGAATTATAGAATTGGCAAATTTAGAGTATGTCCAAAAATCTTTATTTAACCATGACCGCTGTGAGTGCCCTTGCTTGTATCTTGCAGGGGTCCTCAAACTGTGGCCCGCTGGGCCACATGAGATGGTGTGAATTGTATTTGTTCCCGTTTTGTTTTTTTACTTCAAAATAAGATATGTGCAGTGTGCATAGGAATTTTGTTCATAGTTTTTTTTTTTAACTATAGTGCGGCCCTCCAACGGTCTGTGGGACAGTGAACTGGCCCCCTGTTTAAAAAGTTTGAGGACCCCTGTGAGTCTAAACCATTTTCAAAGCTGCCTAAATAATCTCCGCGCTTGTGTAGGCAGCTCCACCAGCCCATACCTTATTACATTGACACAGTCCTCTTAACAAAGACCACTTTGTAGGGAGTAATTTTCAGCCATAAAAAAAGGACGATCCAGGTCCATTCATATAATGCTAAGTGAAAGAAGACAAACAGAGCAAACAAACGCTATATGATCTCACTTTCATATGGAATCTAAAATGTTAGATTCATGAAGTTGACAGGCGTAGTTACTAAAGTGTCAGAGAAATGAGGAGATATTGTTCTAAAGGCACAAATGTTCTCTTCTTAGATGACCAAGTTCTGGGGTCTAAATTACTGCATGAGGGATGATAGATGAACTAATTAATGTGGTCATTGTTCCACAATATGTATATATATATGACATATGTATATTAAATTATCATACTATATACCTTGAATATATTCTGTCTTCATTTGTCAATTTCTTTTCAAAATGCAAATATAAGAACATAAAGTAAAATAACTGGACCAAATCCTATCACTCCTCTGTTCAACCATTGAATAGCTGAATAACTTTCAAGACTCTCCAGGGCCTGCCTATTTCTTCAAAGTCTACAAGTCTACAAGACCATCAGTGGTTAGATTGTCTCATACTTTCTAGGTAGATTTCATGTACCACCTTGCTCAGGCTCTAGCTCAGGCTACTGCAGCTGCACAGACCTCTTGGCTGCTCCTGAATACCTTCATCTGTGCACTTTAAGGCTCTCTGTCTCAGCTTCACGTATCCTGTGGCTGGCTTTCCCCTTTTATTCAGATCTCTGTGTAACTGTGACCTTATTAAAGCTCTTCTTGACCTTCTAATCTAAAAAGAACTTCCCGTCAGTCTTTCTCTCCTTTGCTTCATTGGTATTAATCTTTAAATAACAATTTGATTGTCTATTACCTCTCCCTAGAAATGTTAAGTTTGATAAAAGCAGGAACTTCACCTGTCCGTTGTCTTTACTCCAAAATTAGAATTGCACCTGTTCCATACTTGACACAAACTAAATTTTGTTTAAAAATATATACGTTCTCCTTTGTTATAGATCTGTGGCTATATTATAATAATTAGAAACATATTATTATTGGATATATAGCATTTACTATGTTAGATCTATCTCTTGTTTTCATACTCTAGTCTATATTAGGTAAGGAGGGTCTTTTATTCTTTCCTCTTGAATGTGCACTCTTTGAGGGAAGGAGTTGGCTGCATCTACCATATTTTGTGCTTTTTACTACACCATACATGCGTAATTCATCTTGGGAATGAATAAAATCTGCTGAACCTTGAATGATTAATAATTATAATTTAGTCAGGTCAATCTTCCTTACCATTTTCACCTACCTATACTAGTCTGTTTGCTAAGTATATTTTGATATGTACTCTTTCATAAGCATAAAGGCTGATTTTTTTTGTGACCACACCCTCCCTAATACATTTTAGCCTCTGAAAAAATAAATTCAGAAACTATTTTGGATTTTTTATTTAAAGGTAAAAAAATTAAATATTGTTATCCATAATGCTAAGTTGGTAAAATATTATTGACAATATATATATAATCATCATTTTACCATTTATCATCCAAGAACAGCATTTGTTTTGTTTCAACCATATGTTCTTTCCTTTTGCTCTATAACAATCTTGTTTTTGTTCATTCATTGAAGCTGGCAGACAACTACAAGAGTTTAAATTCCAAAGCCAATTCAGCATTAACTGTATATCCATGACCAATGTCAAATCTGAATTCTATCTAATAGAAATATGGAGTAATCTTATTTTAATCTTCTGTATGTCCCAGCTCTGACTTGCACTAATGAACAATGTTTGATTGGAAACCCCAATAGATTACAGCTTTCCTGTATAGTTTGATTTTTTAAGAATCCACCCTATAGATTTATTTCTCCCATACAAGTCAGGCTGCTGTGCCTCAACAATATTTGAAAGATCTTCATACACTCTGTAATTAAAAAAAAAAAAATTCTCAACCATTAGTGCCAGCAATGTAATTTGGTCCAACTATCATACCGGTAAACACCAGTTCTTCCAATAATTTTATTCATTTACAAAGTTTGATATTGTGACGATTTATCATTCATTTGAAAATCTAAGAAAGATAACACAGATTTATAAACTTGTAAATATTTTAAACTACACTTAAAAACTAAAATTACTACTCTCTGCAAGAGAATGAACAGACTTACACATGATTTTAAAGTCACATGATAAAAATATTTGAAGTAAATAGATGTCTTATGATAATGAACAATTCAGGGGATATTACTTTTGCCTGCTATTATATCAAAAAAAAAAAAAAAATTAGATTAGAAAGCAAAATCCTTAGCCTGCATTGCACGAACCTTGAGTGATGATAATCAACCATGATGCGTGACTAAAGCACACATCTGTCCATATGATTTATGACAGAATATAATCAGAAAATAAGCTTTCCATTTTCTAAAGAACTATAGTTCATTGTAAGAAAGGGTCATGTTTAACATGGAAGCATGGAAGTTTTTCATTTATACTATTTCTTCAGGGTTCTCCCTACTTTGTTTCCAAGATTTACTCATTTTTACTCACTGCTTGCAGCAAATACTCCCTTGTGAATTTCCACTCAGGAAATGACCTGTATTCTCATCAAAGAAATGTTTTCTTTTAAAAAAAGGGAATAGTGTGTTCTGCTTTAGCTAAAGGTGGTCTGTCTGTCGTATGTGGCATGCTTTGTTATGCAGTGATTAACACCAAAGATCACATAGATTAAGAGCTTTGCTAAAAAGAATATTAGCAAACTTCAGCAACCCTAGCAAAGTGAACTGTACCTTTAGAAGAGAAAATCAAGTACTTTCGAGTATTGATGCTTTTGATTGACATAAATATTACAGTATAGGACAAAAGACACAATTAGTTAAATGCCTGTTGGTTGCTAGTCTTCAGAGGTCATTAAAGGAAGAGTCTTAGCCTTTTTTTAATACTTATTCAGCATTTGTTATATCTTTAATAATATTTTGTGTTTGATTGTAAAAAGAGTATTAATATTTACTATGGCTAGACAAGTGTCTATTAGGGGTTTTGTTTGTTTGTTTTTTGCTCATGGGATAGAAAATGGAGGTGTGTATTGTAGTCATTTGAGAAAGGTGCCCAGTGAACTGGAATAGTAAAGGCAAGTTTCCAATCTTGGCAATGTGACTCTTGGCTATGTTCACATGTGCTATACTCCTCTCCCTTAGTCTTGGGAATGCATGCTCTTTTTCTCAAATGCAAACTCCTGTAGGAAGTCTATACTGAGTTTAAACATGACTGATACGATTTCACTTTTTAAAAAATCCTCAAAGAATTTTGTGTACCTTTCATAATACCATTAAAATATAAATGATAATGATAACAGTGGGAAAATAATTATATTTTATCATTAGCTACTTTTGACAGGCAATTGTTTTATAAATGTTTATTTATTTACTTGTATCAATGCCATGAGGTCTATAGTCTTACTATAATCATTTTATATATGTTTTAAGTAAGGTCATATGGCTAGTTGCAGAGCAAAGATTTCAACCCAAGCAGTCTGATCTCCAATCATGTATCTTTGACTGTTTTATCATAACTGTTGATTTTTTTCTGTGAAGAGAAATGGTACCTTACTTAGTTTCTGTAGCACTTTCATAAAGGAGTATCCTAACATTTTCATTTTAGTGGTAATTATACCCCCTCTTGTTTCAGAAATCATGTGAATACAGTTAAGATCATTCATAATTAAATATACAATAAAGAGCCTGTTTATTCATGCAAAAATAGTGTGTTAAATATGGAATGATAGAGTACAATAACCATAATGGAGAAATAAAGATTATGATAAGAGATTAGTATTATCAATTAAAATTGGCCTTCTAAACTATCCGTTATTCTCTGTAGATTATGTCTAAATCACTTAGATTTATCTAAGTAAACTGAAATAAATGTGATTTTAATCACACTTGTTATTATAATTCCTCCTCAGGGTGTGGTTCTCAACCTTCCTAATGCCACGGCCCTTTATTACAGTTCCTGTGGGTCATGACCCACAGGTCGAGAAGCACTATCCTAAGGTCAACAATGAAGAGGAAGATTCAGCTAAATACATACTGGGCTTATGTTAGGTAATTCACCAACAGTTAGCCACTGTGTAATGAGCCCACCAGTGAGGCAGATATCATAAATCTTAGCATCTACTCTTCACAATTATACTGTATGGTCAGTATACTGATATTTCTTTGTTGTAGAAAGAATGGAAGCACAGAGAGATTAAGTAACCTGCACTAGGGTAACACAGCAAACAAATTGAAGAAAGTTTTTCTGATTTCAAGTTTCCTACTTTCTCACTATATCATAACATTTCATTTTGCATAATGACACTTGCAACTAAACAATCACACATACTTTACATATTTACTGTGAAATATAATCCACATTAAAAAAAAATAACTAAAGTTTATCCTAGATTTCCCTTCTGTGTAGAAAATGACCTATTAAAGATATATGAACAATTTTTACGGATGGAATTATATTTCATTCTTACATTTTATAATTCTACATATCAAACTACATGCATTCAATAATGTGATTGTTTGGTGTTAGTAATAGGAAATGAAATGTATAATTTTGCTAATCACAGACAACTTCTCAGATTTGTTTAATACACTTTTAAAAATTCTTCATTGGAGAAATTTCTACTGAAAGTTAATATTTTAATATACTGAAAGAAGTATATTTTTACTATATCTTGATAGGGAAATAAAAACTATATATAGGAGACTAAGTTAAGATAGACAAAAACAATATATCAAAATACCCAGAGACAAAAGATTATTTTCTTATGGGAGGAAGGGGATCAAATTTCTATATTTTATAGGTTATTGTTAATCCTAAATATAACACTTATTAACAAGTGGTCTTGATATCTTATCGAGGGAATTGGTGATTTTATAATCACAATAATAATGTGATCTCAGAAAATAAGAAAAAGATAGATGTGTGAGGATGGCAGATACATTGACAAAAAGGTGGTTCAACTGAAGCCCTTGGTGAAACCTGAGCTATTGACTCAGGTTCAGCAGCAGAGCATCTTGACTGTTTTACGTCTTTGGTAGTCTGGGGAATTCTGTGAACCATTTCCTAAAATGGTAATTTTAAAAGCATAGAATAAAAGATATAATTTTAAAAGGAAAATCAATTATATTGGTGAAATTATTAAAATATTTAAAAATATACATTTGTGATATAGTGCATGTGTTTTTTAATTAGAGCATTAAATAAGAACATAGTGAAAGATGTAACTATAGCATAACTTTTAAAAAGTGATGAGAATAAATAACATTTTAAAATGTACAGAAGAATTATCACATGATATGAAAATACCTGTGATTTATTTGGTAAGATAATCACAGAAACTACTAATCCCACTGTGTTTTCTTAGCTGCCATCACAAGTGAAGAAAATGCTCAGTTTCAATTAAAGGTTAGTGAACAAACCAAGCAAACTAAAAATCCTTTCCCACTGAACTCTCAAGGTGCCCCTGAAATTAATACTGGGTTCTAGGTAGTCTGTGAACCTCTTGGTTAACAAGCCTCGGGATTCCTAGGAACCCCTATTCATGAAGTTAAGGAAACTTACACCTGTGAAGTAAATCCTTGATACCATCTTCTTCATACTTGCTGCTCACTTCCTGCTTGTTGCCCCCAACTTACTCAACACTTTCATTTATATTTTTTACAAAAAAAAAAAAAAAATTGCCAAGCCCTTGTTCAGGGCATAGTAATAATAAGCAGAGTGTTAGAGTCTATCTACGTCTCTAGCTTCCTTTCTTACTTGGAGTGATCACAACATTGGCACTAAGGCTACTGAGCCGTATGATGAAGAAATGAATCTTTGCAATTGGGTTGAATAATTTTGTAATATCAGTTCTGTTGCCGATTATCCATATTTCCTGAGCTTTCTCTATCACTATTTTCCTATCAGTAAATTGAATTGAAATATACTAATTCACAGAAACGTTGTAAGAATTAAAATAGCCAGGGGATATGATAATAATGTAAATAATCTTTGAATTATAACAAATACTCAGTAATAGAAGATACTGTTATCCTTACCTCTTGGCCTTGGTAATGCATGGTGATAAATTACCATAGTAATCAAAGTTTATGTGGTCTAGTAGGAGATTAAAAATCCCTTGAAAGTAAGGTTAGTGTTTTGTTTAGCCTTGTTTATTGGCATTACCTGGTGAGTAAATAACATTTCTGATAGTGATTTACATAAATATATTTAGGCAATGCATTCTAAGGGCCATAACTAAATGTGCAGTGATGATTTCCATATGGTTGGATTAAATGTTGTCTGGGTCTGATAGGACCGTATTTATTACAAAAGTCACAAGATAATGGTAGCAACACAAACATATTACTGAGCAATATAATGGTACTGGAAAGTCATTTTATACCAACCAACTCATTTGCTCTATTTTACGTATCTTATCGGATAAAAAAAAAATAATTCATTTATTCACATAGAAAGTTATATCTTTTAATAATTTTTAATTTAAAACTGTTTCAAATTTGTGATCATGACTTATTATTAACAATTAGTTCGAGATTATCAATTTGGTATAAATATTCAATAGCTTAAAAAGGGTAATTGCGAAAAATACATACCTATATACTCGAGCATATATGGTATTTTATTTTTAAATAGTATCTTCGTTTTATTTTAAGTGTTTCAAAAACAATTTTATGCTAAATCTCTAAGATTATTGTTTATTTATTTTAGTAGCTGGAAAAACTGTAGGCCCAGATATGACCTAAAAAGCATTTGATAAGCAACTTATTTGTTTTGCTAATTTTACCATTTATGCTATTTTTCTTTTATTGTGTGTGTGTGTGTATATATATATGTATACATATACATATATATACATATATATATATACATATATATATGCAGCAAATATCTCTAAACCAATTGCATTTTAAAAAATGTTTCTTATTAAATCATATTGATTTCTAATCTTATTTTAAAAACCAGTTATGTGTATTAGAATTTTGCAGCTTCAAGATTTCCTGTAGTAGTTGCAGGAAATGCTATCCACCAGAGAACAGTTATTTCAGTTAAATAATTTATTGGCAACTCAGCAACCATAATAACTGATGAAATATGTTGAGACAAGGAGTAGTCAGGTATAGTGAATGTGAAATGTACTGCAAATTTTAGAATAAGAAGAGCAGATGCCAGGAAAAATGAAGTATAATACCTATAAAATGAAGATTTTATATACTTTTTAGTGTTCTTCAGCTGAAAAAATGCTGATATTAGATAAAGAAAAATTTTGTTAAAATATAAGTTAAACCTAAAAAAGAGCAAAACTATCTTATGGTAGCTTAATATCAGCTGATTGCCTTCAACACCTAGATAGGGGGAGGGGCAGAAATAGATCAGTCATGATAGAACATGCTGTTACTGGAGCATCCCGGGTAACTGTAGGTAATTAATATTCTACACACAGTACCCCTATCTCTAGAAAATCAGAGGGTGTAAATGAGGGGGAAAAAGTAAAGGGCATTCCTAGCTTTACTGCACTAACAGTCACCATCAGTGACCCAGTTTTGTTTTGTATTTTTCCTTTCCAAGGAAAGAATGTATATATTACTTTCACCAGTTTTGTATAAAAGTCCCTCAAGGCTACATTTGACTATATTTCTTTGGGACAAATGTAGCCTGAGGGATGGAAAGGGTTTTTAGGATCTATAAGCTGAATCTCACATTAATATGGAGAAGTGTTCTCTTAGGATGATGGGTACCGACTAACAGTACAGTTTCCTAATGTAGGGGGAGAAAAAAAGTTTTTGCTGGTATCACGGGTTTTGTGCTGGGCGTACTGGTTTTATTTGGAGCCTGCTACTTGTGAAAGCCTCACCTTTTCCATTTTTAGAAAATGTGAGGCAGCAAAAAGGATTTTGACAAACTGCAGATCCTGCAGTTTCATCGGCTTGATTGTGGGTGCCCCTCCACCTCTCCTTGTTCTTTATTTTATTTAACCACTAGCAGTTTTGGGGGGGGATCTGCTGCTGGAATACAGTTTTTAAATGAAGTAAAAGAATGTGATTCTGGAAGATTGCAAAAATCTGCTTTATAAAAAAACATCAACAAGTATTAGCAAAGAAGAGGAGCTCCCAAATGGTAACCGTAATTCTCTTTCTCTCTCCTCCACCCCTCTCTTCTTATCTTGAAATCTTTCCAAGCATAATTTTAATATATAGGCTCATAGCACTTCTTTTATCTCGTTGGTGGCTGACTCCACAGAATGGTAATATGTGGAGTCTTATGTATGATCCAAAACAAAGGAGTGTTTTAGATACTGGTGAGTGAGTGGATTTCTACATTGCATACTTTCATTTTGTGTGATGTTAAATAAATCTCTCAGTTATAAAGATTTAAGTTATTATTGAAAAATGTTAACGAATTTGTCTCCCAAAATTAGCTTTTTAAATCCGTGTTTATTTAGGTTTTAATTTGGTTACAATTATACTAAAAGTCAAAACGTATACATGCAAGTAAAAACTTGATGTAAATTAAGAATGGTATTTTTAACTTGAGCAATTTTATCTCAGTTAACTTCTCTTAAATAAAAATGAAAGCAAAAAAGAAGATGATAAAAGTTTAGTAGTACTATTTTTTTTTTTTTTTTTTTTTTTTTTTTTTCTGTCTGATATAAGAGGTGTGGCTGTGTTGACCATTTTACCAGGCTGGCTTTGAACTTCTTGGCTGAAGCAATCCTCCCACGTCAGCCTCTCAAGTAGCTGGGACTACAAGCTCATGGCACCTTACATATTCTATTTACAAATTTGAAAAGGAAAGGAAAAATGAAATTAGAGTGGGCAAATTATCAAAAAAAAGAAAAAAAATGGTAGTACAAAAAATTTAGTTATAAAAATACCTTAAAAGTAAAATATAAAAGGGAGTGATCCCTACAATTCTATCCAATATATTTAATTTAATAAGATTATTGAGTTGATTTGTAAATATGATATAGCATCAAATGTCTTAATATGAGATATGGGTATCAAAGTAAGCTATTTGAATGTAATTAAGGTTTCGTATAAAATTTTGTGAAGAAATTCTTAGCTATATACTTCTGATACATTTGCTGTATTTGCTTATTTACAATCTGTAATTGATTGCATTTATCAGTTTCGTCTGATTCTTTTGTTGTATTCTTAAAAGAGGATGAAATGCAAGCGAGATTTAAGTCATCAAAGATTGCTCACTTAATCATTCAAAAAGAATATAAACTACTTAAAGTCTGGTTTTAGCAGAGAAAATTTAGATGACTTTTTGTTACTCGTTTTTATCCTGTGATTCTATGACTAAATCATAGCTGCTGTTTTTTAAAGCAGAGCTCTACATCCTATTATTATATTGCATCAATTATTTAAGGAGACACAGGAAATGTATAGTTTTTTTGTTGTTTGTTTTTTGTTTTTGTTTTTGTTTTTGGCCGGGGCTGTGTTTGAACCTGCCACCTCCAGCATTTGAGGCTAGTGCCCTACTGCCCAGAAATATATAGATTTTTATATTTTGTAGTCTTTCCTCCATAGACCTTGTGTCCATAATGGTGGTATCATTAATCCAACCAAAATTTTCAAAAGTTAAAAATATCTGGAGTAGAATATTTCCTGTCTTCTCCAGACTAATCCTCTATACTTGCCTTTTATACCTGTCCAGTAAGCTGACCAAATTTACAGATTAAATTTATATACTTAAATTTCAATTTGATATAATGTTTTAGAGTGTTCGCGAGTTTGATTTTGGTAAAATTAGCCTTTTAGAAATGACTGACTTGCTAATCCGATCTCTCCACATAGAACAGTTAGTAGAAAATTATTTATATCAAACCCCAAATTTTCCTGATAATATTCTTTTTCAGTTAATTTATTTCTTAATTCCTCATAACTCTATAGTACTATGTTGGCTTACTTATGATATCAAAACAAATCAAACTGCTTTATTCATTAGTTTTTCATTTGTTTTCTTCCTTTTAAATTCAGGGATAACCATTCTTTTCCCAGAAAAAAAAAAAAAATGAGTTTCTAACCAATCTTGGCTGCCAGTTCTCTGAAATTCCTTCTCTATTGAGGCAGACAAGGCATAAAATGGGTCTTGTCTAAAGCAAACATTGCTTGGCTGAGCAAAAGTGACTATTGCCTTTGACACGTTGTTTTCTCTACACCTTTTTGCCTCTCTGCACTTTGTATTGTATTGTTCAGTCAGGCTAGACTAAGTGCACTATGGTAACAACTGTCCTGAACATCTTTGTGGCTATAACAGCAAAGTTGATAAATCGCACGTTGTATGTCTATCATGGGACAGCTTAGGCTATGCGCCATCATTCCAAAATGCTGCAGCCACTATGTGAGATATACTAATCTCATGGCAGGAAGAAAAAAGCAGGGCAGAGCAATGAACTCACTCTTTAAAGCTTCTGCTCAGATGTGGCACAGATTACTCGCAGTTCTGCACTACCACCAAAGCAAGTTACATGACGAGGTGTAAAACCAGTGGTGTGGCAGTGGGAAGTCTAAACCTCCTGCAGAGACATCTGTCTGTGATTTTTGCCCTAATGTTACCAAGGAATGAAATCATAGGTTATCAATATCTGCCTTATGAAATCTTATGAAAACAATATCTGCCTTAATGAAATTTTGCTTCTTTATCTAATTGCAAAACTAGATAGACTCAACTACTGTATCTGAGGTGATCTTACAGACATCAGTCTATCAGAATGTCTTAGGACAAGGGCCAGGTTTAAAATGAAATTGAGAGGCTATGGGACACACATGTAAAGGTTAGAAAAGTTTGATGATATATTTATTATCCTCACTCTTCATAAGACACATTTGGAACACAGCATTTTTTTCTTAGGCTTTTCTATCAACAACTGACTTGACAAGCACAGTGTTATCTATTACTTTAAGTGCAAAACTTAACAGGGAAAAAATATACCAGTTTCTTATGAGATAACTTAAAGAATGAAAGCCAACTGTTAAAATGATTAAGACCATAGGAGAAGACAGTAAGTAATTAATGTGATTTATTCCCAAAGAACTGTGAAGCAATACTTTTTGCTTACAGAATTAGAAATAAATAGCTTAAATGAGGGACCTTGTAGAAGATTTTACTCTTCTTATGATTTTACTTTTTCATTCTAGAATGTGGATTCTTTTGATTGGTATGGAATAGAACCTAAGCGAAAATAAGCATTTTAAAATATATCACAGTGATAGTCTCAAAAACTAATATAAATCCCAATGCATGGGGTAATTAGATTTAGGTGATTGATGTGGGTAAAGAGAACTGATATTTCACACAAATGTTTTAAAGAGAAAAATAATAAATCTGCCATTGTGTGTATCTTTAGAATAAGAGGTGTTCCAAACATTAGGAAGGTTCCAAAAAATCTTTGTACCAAGATTTATAACAAGAATTAAGAAAAAATAGAAAATTTCAATGTTTTATAAGGCATCATGTCATAGATTCAAAGTAAGGGATTATATATTTAGAAGAAGAAACCTCATACATTGTGAATGAAATAGGGATTCCAGAATGTTCAGTGTACTAAGCACTTGAGTAAAGTTCAAAGCCTCTCTAATTATAATAATAACAAAGCACATGAGCTAAGAATTCTCCAGGGACTGTTTATAGGTGAGGTGTGCATGATTGCATATGCAGGCTTCTGTGTTATAAGTAGAGTGTATGTTTTATAAAGTATGCATGCATTTAAACAATGTGTACATAACATTAAGATACATATAAATGAAAGCTTATATTAACATATGAGTAGAGGTGAGCAATTAAACTCTAGGTGATTAGTTCTATAATAATTAATAGAATTTCTGTTTATCTTCTAATGAAAAATTGTTTTGGTGTAATTTTTTTTTAAGCCTTTAGGAATTAACTATCACTGGGGGATTTCTTCATGGCATTTTGACCCAACACTGTCCTAGGAAATTTATTTAGGCTGATATAAAGTCTGCTGAAAAAGACATTAGGAAGTTTATTTAACATAGCAATTACTCTAAAAAATCATAAAGAACATATATGTAATTTTTAATTGTGTATTATTTATAATCACACTGAAAAAACTGAAATTATCATCTTCATGTTTCTATTCTAAATTAGAGATAGTCAGTAAATTAGGGTTTAGAGACAGTTTACTTAAAAGATAGATGGCATACAAAATATTGAATTAAATAATATTCAGTCTCAGTCTAAGCCAAAGCCAGTATTACAGTGAATAGGATACAGGCTTATTTTAGGTTTTTGATGCTCTAGGTTCATTTCCTTTTTTTTTTTTTTTTTTTAAATTAAATCATAGCTGTGTATATTAATGTGATCATAGGGCACCATACACTAGTTTCATAGATCATTTGACACATTTTCATCACTCTGGTTAACACAGCCTTCCTGGCATTTTCTTAGTTACCGTGCTAAGACATTTACATTCCACATTTACTAAGTTTCACATATAGCCTTGTAAGATGCATCTCAGGTGTAGTCCCACCAATCCTCCTTCATCTGCCCTCCTCCCTCCCCCCTCCCCTCCTTTCCCCTTTCCCCCTATTCTTAGGTTGTAACAGGGTTATAGCTTTCATGTGAAAGCCATAAATTAGTTTCATAATAGGGCTGAGTACATTGGATACTTTCTCTTCCATTCTTGAGATACTTTACTAAGGTGAATATGTTCCAGCTCCATCCACATAAACATGAAAGAGGTAAAGTCTCCATCTTCCTTTAAGGCTGCATAATGTTCCCTGGTGTACATATACCACAATTTATTAATCCATTCATGGATTGATGGGCACTTGGGTTTTTTCCATGATTTAGCAATTATGAATAGGGCTGCAATAAATATCCTGGTACAAATCTTTGTTATGGTGAGATTTGGGGTCTTCTGGGTATATGCCTAGTAGAGGAATTATAGGATTGAACGGCAGATCTATTTTTAGATCTGTAAGTGTTCTCCATACATCTTTCCAAAAGAAATGTGTTAATTTGCATTCCCACCAGCAGTGTAGAAGTGTTCCCTTTTCTCCACATCCATGCCAACATCTCTGGTCTTGGGATTTTGTGATATGGGCTAATCTTACTGGAGTTAGATGATATCTCAAAGTAGTTTTGATTTGCATTTC
>CAUYPK010041938.1:0-19673 GCA_963574355.1 Loris lydekkerianus
AAGAAGATTGAAGAGTACATATCATCCCTGCTGAGGCAAGCTGCTACTCCAAGGAAACAAACTACAGATAAAAAATCCACTGCCAAGAAGATAAGAGACCCCTCCCTGAAGAGAGAGAGTTGCTGTGTGCTTTCTACAAGCAAGCAGTCCACCCGAGGACACTCCAAGGTTGAGCCATGGTTGTGTTGAAGTGGAGAGACTGATTCTCCTGCAGTTGTCACTAGCTGGGGATGGAAGTGGGTCTCAGTTACTTGTATCTCCCACAGCTGAAATTTCAGCCTAATTCCGTGACTCAATAGGATTGAATAGAAGGTGGCTGACTACAAGACAGAGCCAGCTAGCTCTATCATGCCAATTAGGTCGTCAAGAGTCTCTGGCTATAGGTCTGAAAGGGACCTTTATAAAGCTGTAGGAGAAAGACACAATCACTAGTCCCAGCTCTTTGGTAAAAGGCTGGCTAACTACAATTCCTGAAACCCTCAATCTAAACTCATGCTACCAGTTTTAATACCAAATTGAGGAAAATAATCATGGGGCTAAACCAGAGGAAGAACTCTGGCAACATGAATAATCAGAGTAGATCAAGGAATGACAAAGGTGATACATCTGATGCTATTCATAAACAAATGGCGAACATGCCAGAAATAATTCAGAAAATGGATAGCAAATAAGATGAATAAAAGATGAGGAAAAGATGTAAATAGAAATCCAGGGTTGTGCAAAAGATGTCTCAAGAACATAGGGGGATTCTGGGAAGATGGCTGAATGGTAGCAATCCTCAGAAGAGGCCCTGACAAAAGGGAGAAAAACTGGACAGAATCAGACTCTATGAAGCCAAAGGTGGGGAGCTGAACCAAGAAAGTAGTTCATCAAGAAAGTAGCTCCAAGGAAGAGCATTGAAGAGAACAAACTACAGGCACAAAGCCTACTGACTAGAGGACGGGAGACCCCTCCCCCAAGCAGGAAGCCTGCTGCAGGCTACCTGCAAGCGAACAGAGAACAAAAGATTGCTCATTTTACCTCACTGGAGAGAGTTGCTAAACACCAAGTCTCTTTCTCCAGGGAGGTCCCACCTATGAACTTAGACACCACCCCACCAGGCATAAAATTGGATATTTTCCCCCACAATTCCAAACTCCCAAGCCACCTTTCCCCCCTCGCATGGCAGTCAGAAGTTCTGCCCCCTTTGGAGCTCCGAGTGCTTAGTGTTTTCCTAAGAGATCTGGACATAGTGTGGACCCCCAAACATCAGGACAGAATCTGACTAGTGGGAAAGAAAGAGGGTGTGGGAAGAAAGAAACACTCGGTGGGAGGAGGACCAGTCCCCTCATTATAACTTTGCCTAGCCAGTGGTGGTGTTGACCCTCAGTTCAGCCTGTGTCTGGTGGGAGAGGGACGCAGAACACTTGGCTCTGATGGCACCCTCAGTGGGAAAGTAATTACCCAGTGTATTCTGAGTTTGGCGGGCAGGGCTGGTCCCCAGCCCCAGTTGGGCCTGCGAGCAGAGGCTTACTGGGTGTGGACCGACACCTGATGGCAAGGGCATCCATCCGGGGACACTCTGAGGTTGACCTTCGAAGTTCTATAGTGGAAAAGAACTGAAGGGTGGGGGCTGGGCACTGCAGCTGTCTGTGTCTCTTCACAGCCGAGATTTAAACCTAATACCATGGCTTCTTAGGATAGGGTAGAGGTTGGCTGATATCAAAACAGAGCAAGCTTGCGCTATCTCTCCAAGTAGATCCTCATCGAGTCTCTATCCAAAACTCTGAAAAGCGGGTTTCTAAGGTTTTAGGAGATAAGCCACAATTATAAAGCCTAGCGCTTTGGTAAACGGCTGATTATCTCCACTACCTGGGAACCCCAATTTAATCTCACCCTACCAGTTCTAATAACCAAATGGTGGAAAATAAACAGGGTGTGGAACCAACAGAAGAACTCTGGCAACATGAATAACCAGAGTAGATCAATCCCCCCAGCAATAAAAAAGGAGATATAACTGAAGATGCCACTGAAGATGGCTGAAATGTCAGAAATCAAATTCAGAATATGAATGGCAAATAACATGAATAGAATGGAAGAAAAGTTAGAAATTGAAATCCAAAGAATAGTTCTAATGTTGTCTCAAGAACTTAATGAATTCAAAGACAAATTCATCAAAGATATGAATGAGAAAAGAAATAGCAGAGCTCAAGGAAATGAAAAAGTTAGCTGAGGAGCTATGAAATACAGTAGAATCTCTCAGTAATAGAGTTGACTAGGCAGAAGAAAAGATTTCTGAAACTGCAGACAAAGCTTTTGAATGTTCCCAAACACTCAAAGAAGCTGACAAATGCGGAGCAAAAACTGATCATTCCCTGCAAGAGCTGTGGGATCACTCCAAAAGATCAAACATTCATCTTATAGGAATTCTTGAAGAAGACGATGGTCCTAAAGGTACAGATGCTCTACTTGAAGAGATTGTGGAGGAGAATTTCCCAAGCACTTCAAGAGATACAGAAATTCAGATAGTAGATAGTTTCAGAACCCCAGAAAGACTCAATCCAAATGAAGCGTCTCCTAGACACATTGCGATTAACTTTACCAAACTTGAGACAAAGAAGAAAATTCTGCAAGCAACCAGACATAAGAAAAGCATTAGCTACAAAGGGAGAAATATCAGAATGCCTGCACATCTCTCAGCAGAAACATTTCAAGCCAGAACAGGATGGTCGTCAACCTCCAATCTCCTAAAACAAAACAACTTTCAGCTCCAGATTTTGTATCCAGCTCAAATGAGTTTCATTTGTGATGGAGAAATCAAATACTTTAATGACAGACACATGTTGAAGAAATTTGCCATAACCTAAACCAGCTCTCCAGGATATTCTCAGACCCACCCTTCCACAATGACCAGAACAAGAAAACTCACTCAGAAATTTTTGAACAAAATCCAACTTCCACAGTGGCGAAAGGATTAAAAATGTTCACAGGACATCCCAAAAACATGACAACCAAAACACAAGCAGGCTTATCAATTCCTTCAATTAATGTGAATGGTTTAAATTGTCCTCTAAAGAGGCACAAGTTGGCTGACTGGATACATAAACTCAGAACGGATATCTGCTGCATCAAAGAATCACATCTTACCTTAAAGGGTAAAAATAGACTCAGGGTGAAGGGATGGACATCTATAATACAGGCATGTGTGAACCAAAAAAAAAACAGGGGTTGCAATTTTAGTTGCAGACACAATTGGCTTTAAACTAACAAAGATAAAGAAAGATAAGGATAGTCACTACATATTTATCAAGGGAAACACCCAACATGAACAAATTTCAATAAATAACTTTTATGCACCTTACCAGAATGTGCTTCAATTTATAAAGCAAACCCTAATGGATATGAACAACTTGGTATCTTCCTGCACTATAATAGTTGGAGATTTTAACACCCTTTTGACAGTTTTTCATAGATACTCCAGGAAGAAACTAAACAAAGAAATATTAGACTTAAACCTGACCCTAGAACAAATGGACTTAACAGACCTGTACAGAATATTTCATCCTAATAAAACTAAATATATGTTCTTGTCATCAGCCCACGGATCATCCTCCAAAATTGATCATATACTAGGACACAAGTCAAACCTCAGCAAATTTAAAAGAACAGAAATTATTCCTTGTATCTTTTCAGACCACCATGCAATAAAAGTTGAGCTCAACAGCAACAGGAATCTTCATACTCAAAGTCATACAAACTAAATAATCATAGGTTGAATAGATAGCTAGGTCAAAGACAACACGAAGAAGGAAGTAACCAAATTTTTGGAACAAAATGAAGACACAGATTATCAAAACCTGTGGGATACTGCAAAGGCAGTCCTAAGAGGGAAATTTATAGCATTGGAAACCTTCATCAAGAAAACAGAAAGACAGGAAGCCAACAACTTAATGGATCACCTCAAGCAATTGGAAAAGGAAGAATGTTCCAACCCCAAGTCTAGCAGAAGAAAAGAAATAACCAAAATTAGAGCAGAATTAAACGAATTCAACAGCACATCAAAAAAATTATACACCGTGATCAAGTTGGTTTTATTCCAGGGTTACAGGGTTGGTTCAACATAGGCAAATGGATCAATATAATACATCACATCAATAAAATAGAAAACAAAGACCATATGATTCTCTCAATTGATGTAGAAAAAGCTTATGATAATATCCAGCATCCTTTCATGATCAGAACACTTAAGAAAATAGGCACAGAAGGAACATTTCCTAAACTGATAGAGGCCATCTACAGCAAACCCACAGGCAATATCATATTGAATGGTGTAAAACTAGAAACATTTCCACTCAGATCAGGAACTAGGCAAGATGCCCACTAACTATTCAACACTATTCAACAATGGAACTCTTAGTCATTGTAATCAGAAAAGGGAAGGCAATCAAGAGTATACAAATAGGGTCAGAGGAGATCAAATTCTCACTCTTCACTGATCATATGATCCTACACCTAGAAAATCCCAGGGACTCAACTACAAAACTCTTAGAAGTGACCAAGGAATACAGCAGCATCTGAGGATACAAAATCAATACTTACAAATCAGTAGTTTTTATACATGCCAACAATCGTCAAGTTGAAAATATAGTCAAGAACTCTATTCCTTTTACAATAGTGCCAAAGATGATGAAATATCTTGGAATTTACCTAACAATCGAAATGAAAGATCTCTATAAAGAGAACTAAGAAACTTTGAGAAAAGAAATAGCTTAAGATGTCAACAAATGGAAAAACATACATGCTCATGGCTGGGAAGAATCAACATTGTTAAAATGTCCATACTACCCAAAGCAATCTACAGATTTAATGCAATTCCTATTAAAGTACCATTGCCATACTTTAAAGAGTCTGAAAAAATAGTTCTTCCTTTTATATGGAATCAGAAAAAACCTCAAATACCTAAGACATTACTCAGAAATAAGAACAAATCAGGAGGTATCATGTTACCAGACTTCATGTTATACTATAAATCAAAACAGCATGGTACTGGCACAAAAACAGAGAGGTAGATGTGTGGAAAAGAATAGAGAACCAAGAGATGAACCCAGCTACTTATCGTCATTTTATCTTTGACAAGCCTATCAAAAATATTCAATGGGGGAATGACTCCCTATTTAACAAATGGTGCTGGGTGAACTGGCGGGCGACCTGTAGAAGACTGAAACTGGACCCCCACCTTTCACCACTGATAAAAATTGATTCTCACTGGACAAAAGATTTAAACTTAAGACATGAAACTATAAAAATACTAGATGAGAGCGCAAGGAAAATACTTGAAGAAATTGGACTGAGAGAATATTTTATGAGGAGGAACCCACCCCCCACAGCAACTGAAGCAACATCAAAAATACATTACTGGATCTGATCAAACTAAAAAGCTTTTGCACAGCCAAGAGCACAGTAAGTAATGCAAACAGCTTTCCAGAATGGGAGGGGGTATTTGCAGGTTATGCCTTTGACAAAGGTCTGAGTCTGATAATTAGAACCCAGAGAACTCAAACTAATCAGTAAGAAAAGAACAAATAACCCCATTTCTATATGGGCAAGAGACCTGAAAGAAACTTCTCTGACACATGAAAAAATGCTTGTCATCTTTAATCATCAGAGAAATGCAAATCAAACCCACTTTGAGATAACATCTAACTCCAGTATGATTAGCCCACATCACAGAATCCCAAAGCCACAGATGTTGGCGTGGATGCGGAGAGAAGGGAACACGTCTACACTGTTGGTGGGAATGCAAGCTAATGCAACCTTTTGGGAAAGAAGTTTGGAGAATACTCAAGGAACAAAAGTGGACCTACTGTTTGATTCTGTATTCTTCTCCTCAATATATACCCAGATGATCAAAAATTATTTTACAACAAAGACATATGTACCAGAATGTTTACTGCAGCCCAATTGCCCATTGACCCACAAATGGATTAACAAATTGTGGTACAAGTATACCATGGAATCCTATTCAGCCATAAAAAGATGGAGACTTCCATCTTTTATGTTCACCTGGATGGAGCTGGAAGATATTCGTCTTAGTAAAGGATCTCAAGAATGGAAAAAAAAGTATCCAATGTACTCAATACTACTATGAAATCAGTATATAATGACCTACACATTCATATGAATGGTAAAACATAACTAGAGTCCAGAAAGGAGGGAAGAGGAGAGAGAGAGGAGGGAAGGGGGGAAGTTGGGAGGAGAAAGGATATTTGGGGGGACCTCACCTAATGTGCATAATGCAATGACACTTCAAACTATTAAGAATAGAGTATAAATGTCTTACCACAACAAATAAGTAAGCAAGGAGATGGTTATGTTTATCATTTAGATGTAAGCATTCCACATTGTGTATCAATCACATTATACCCCATAAATGCATTAATGTACACAGTTATGATTTAATAAAGGAAAAACGTAACTAGAACTATATGTATTATATGAATAAATCTCAAAACAATACTTATATAAAATTAACAGTACTATGTTTTGTTTATAAATATACAGAAATATGGAAAAAGAACAAAATCGTGGATGAGAATAACACTAAATTTTACATATATACACACATATATAAACAAAAGTTTTGAAAAAACTTCCGTAACTTCCTTGTCATAAAACAGCTAGTCTCATTTTACATATTTCTTTCCATCTACTTTAAAAACAATAATTAGAAGGCTTTTCTACTCCATATTATACTGTTCTTACTTAAAAATCAAACCAAATAGATATTGGATCTGTAACGGTTCAGAGTACCCACTTCTGCAAAAGCAAAATGACAAAAATCTCTGGTACATTAAACAAGACAATTTATCATGATTAAATTTATATTCAACCTTCAAGAAGCACATCTGGGATTTAAAAAGACATACCCTGCAAAAATTTTATAGCATGCAATTTTTGTCTCATTGTAATTTGTCTTACTGACAATCTAGAACATTTACTTCTAGCTACTCTTTATTCTTCCACGTGAAGCTCATTCAACACATCTAAAATCTAAGAAAAGTTTACTGATGTTAAACTGCAATAAAATATCACAATATTTTGAGAAGGGAAGTATCAAGCTATATTACTTCTTTAACAGGTGAAGAAAATTTTACCTGGGATAAAGTAAAAGATGATCTTAAAACCAAACAGGTATCACTTCACACTATAATTATTATTGCCAGAAAATCATAAATGAACTGAAAGTTAAGTTAAATTTCCTAAAATAAAAAAGCTCACTATAAAAAGCTTACATTAGAATTTTCAAATGTAAACTCCTTCAACCTTACTAAAACTACAAATTCAAAGGAGTTAGGACTTTGTACAGAGAAGAAATTTACTATTTTAGAAATTTACTATTACAAAAAAAAGAAAAAAAATTCTCATGAATCTTAGTGTCTTAAGGACCACTAAGTATCTGCATGTTATTTGCAGATATTTGCAGATTTGTTACACAAATCCATGTAACAATCCCTCGTTACACCTCAAGATCAAGTCACTTAAATTTTGGTGATGCTAAACATCAATTATTATACTATGAGCATTTCCTAAAATAAGGTTAAGTGCAGTCTCCTAAGGAAAAATTCTCCTAGTCCTCATTATTTAACACGTAAAAATGCCAAGGAATGAGTAAATTATACTGAAAACCACATAAATTAAGTATTCAAAAAAATACCAGAACTACTAAAAGAGGGTAAAATTTATGTTTTTTAGTCTTGAAATATAATATGATAAGGTAAAATCCATTAGTATTTAAAATAACTAATGACTACCAATGTAAAAAATACTACCTCTGCCAATCAATCTTCAAAGAAAATTGCAAATCTAGGTATCGAACAAGTAAATTAATCATATTGCCTTTCAATACCAATTCATCAACTGATAAAATACACTTCTTGTGCAGAAATTTCTTAAATATATCATTTAGCTTAAGGCTGTCAAACATACATTTTTACTTCTCCGAGAACATTTTTAAAAATCTCTAATAAACCTACCTTTGAGGTTCTTTGAAGTTGATCACCAACATATGTTTTACGAAACTGATCCAAGAACCACAGAATTGCAAGCTCTATTTTCTCATTAGAACACTGAGGCAATCCACTATCCATTAAAGATATGAGCTGAAAAACTCTTTTCATAAAAGAAAGAAAAAAGCTTCAGTACAAAATCTTAGAAAGACAACCATAAAACATTTTTCACAAATTCAATATGCAATCACTATAGAACATGGGAAAGTACAAACACATATACAAAATGTATTTTTTAAATCATCTGATATCCTACCACTGAGACTTCAATTTGGTCTAACTCCTACTAGTTTCTTTTCCCTAAAACATACGTGTGAATACAAACCTATATATAATACAGATACTATTTTAGTAAAGTTTTATGCATAAATGCACAGCACACTTATATACAAATATTATGCATGGACATAAATAAATATACATGTACATGTAAGTTTTTGGTAAAAGAATAATGTTACTGAATATATAGTTTGGTATTTCACTTTTTAATTTAACCTTGTGTTTCCAAATAATTAAATATTTTGGGATCACATAACTAAAAATTTTAAAAATACTAACACACCTATAAAAAGTTATCTCTTAATAAGTAATAAAATTTTGCCTAACCTAACATTTAAACATCTTTGTTAAGATGATCTTAACAAAATAGAAAGTTTACAGTAACAAACTATTAGTTATTATCAGAAATTCATAAATTTTCTATTTATTAGAAACTATTATTAGAAAATCATAAATGAACAGGAAGTATTTAATTTTTCCAGAGAAAACGCTTAATTCAATATAATATAAAGCTTACTGAAGAATTTCAAGAAAGAAATCCATAAATATTACCCATTTTCGTTAAGATTTTCTGATGGAGGCTGCCAAGTGCTTAGCATTAACAAAATCAGTGCATAATATTAATTTTTTTTAAGAGAAAGAAGTAGAGGGTATTGAGACAGCATCAGCCTTTTATAATTTGCATAAAGACAGCTATGCCTAGTCCTGACACACCCAGTTTCTTCCAATGTATGCATTCATTGTCAATAGTTCTTGTCATTCCAACGTTGGTACAAGTAAATATGACTCCTCTCCTACCACCCCTTCTGAACACATGGAGCATACTACACATACAGTTCTACACCTAGCTCTTTTCTACTTAACAGCATCACTTAGAAATCTTTCTATAACAGATATAAAGAGATTTCTCATTCTGTTGTGTAGTTGCTTAACATTCCATTACATGAAGTCCTTGTAGCGCAAAACAGTATAAACTGTTACCGTTTCAATAGCTAAAAATAAATTGTCCCACATAAAAAGTGAAATAATTTATACTCCTACCACCACTTTAGGAGAGTGCTTGTGAATGTGCAGATAATTCAGGATGCTATGAAATTTTAGAATTTCTGGAAATCTGAAAAACAGTACCTCATATATATCTCTTATATGTATGAGCTTAAAAGTCTTCCATGTTTTTTAGGCTATTAATTATATCCCTTCTGCTGCCCTGTTTAGCTATATCCTTTGCCATTTTTCACCATTGGTTTGTCAGTTTATTACTGACTTGTACACATTATTTATATACTGTAGTAGAGAGCTGACCCCTTTGCCTATAATTGTACTGACTTTAATTTGCTTTATTGTTTTTCATTTGTCTCTTAAATTTGATTATAGTTTTTTTTAATGCCATGCAGAAGTTTTTGTTCTATTTTTTACACAAAAAAATTTTTAATCGGTGTTTTTCTTTTATAGATTTTGTATAATGGCAAGGTCTTACCTGAGTTTAAGGTATTTTTATGTTTCATTTCTTTTTTACTTTTACCTCTATGACACATTTGGATTTAACTTTATATACAGTGTGAGACAAGGATCCAATAGTATTTTCTCCAGATTGCTACCTAGTTGTTTTAATATTAGTTCTTTCTTGTATAGTTTATCTTTTGCTCACCGTTTTGAAGTACCTGTTATCATATATACTAGGATTCATTTATGCTATCAGATTACTTATTGGACCTTTTATTCTTTTCCACAATCCGTCATGCTAAATATATCTTGACCAGTATTTCTAATAATATTAAATAATTTTCCAAAGCATTGTTTTTAATGGTTAAATAAAACTAACACCACGTCAACATTTAATCATCTCATTTTGAATAAAATTTCTTATTCCTATGTGAAACGTAACTTCTATCCCCTCTCTACTCCCAAAGACTTCTAGAAACAAAATGTCTAGATGGACAACATATAAGCCTTTTAAAAAACTTGATGAATAATGTCAAAGCATTAAGAAAAAAATTATTTTAAAAAGCGTTTTTATAGTGATTTCCTATATTTTTAAATTCAGCTACTTATTTAAAAGTACATTTCACTTACTAAATATCCTCAATACCACTAAGATTCATGGAGAACTTGCTAACAAATGAGATTTAAGAATTGGATTGCCATGATCAGGTTTTGGGTTTTGTCCCTGTGATGTACCATTTAGCTTAAGGCTGAAAGGAGGGACAAAGATAACTTTAAAGACTATGTACTATTAGCAGATTGCTGGAGTAAATAAATAGATACAAAATCAAACTTCATCTCTGAATCTGGGTGATTTGTCAACTGACTTAAATTATGTATATCTTACTTTTAAATTATTTATTAAGTAGGACCTCCCTTCTTCTACTTTTTTTTTTTTTTTGAGACAGAATCTCACTTTGTCACCCTCAGCAGAGTGCCATGGTGTCACAGCTCACAGCAACCTCAAACTCTTAGGCTCAAGCAATTCTCCTGCCTTAAATGCCTCCAAATAGTTGGGACTATAGGCGTCAACCACAACACCTGGCTATTCTTAGAGAGGAGGTCTCGCTCTGGCTCAGGGTGGTCTCAAATCCGTGAACTCAGGCAATCTGGCCGCCTTGGCCTCCCAAGTACCAGGATTACAGGCATGGGCCACCATGGCTCTTCTTCTACTTAAGTTCTTTGTTCATTCTATGAACTTTCTCTTATTTAATTCTATTTCCTTTTTACAGTATATATTCCCAAATCCAAAGAAGATGTGAAACAAAAGGACGATCTGTTGGAGGTGCCTTTACAATTCATATTAAGCTGGTAATTCACATTTGCTTAAGAGGCAATGATATCCCCAGCAGAACAGTAGGAAAGAACATTCAGTAGAGTGCAAGACCCATTTGTCCAAGCAGTTTTGGTAGTTGTATAGATTCAGCTGCAAGTGCCTGAAATTCACAATAACAATGGCTTAAAATAATATAGATATTTATTTCTCTTTCAAGGCAATGCTCCAGGGCTAGCTGGTGCTCTCAGATATAGGTGTATCAGAGGTCCAGGTTCCTTTTATCTTGTTACACTTGCCTCCCCAGTCACTTTGTGGTCTAAGGTGTCTTCTTCAGCTCAACCCATTAAGTCCACATATGTTACATATACCATGTTCATTTACAATCCAATGGCCCAGAACATAATCATTTCACCATACCACAGTTGTAAGACAAGGTAGTAAATCTGGTCTATATTCAGGGGGTGGCCATCTGCCCAACAAAACAATCAGGTATTTTATTACTAAAGAAGATGGCCACAGTGCCCTTCAAAGATTTGTGGCCACCTCTAACAAATGCACAAGACTAACACTTACACAATATACACATAGGTTAAATATCCCTTAGCCAAAATGTTTGGAACAAGTGTCCCAGATGTTGAATTTTTCAGAATTTGGCATTATACTTACTGGTTGATCATACCTAATCCAAAGACCTAAAATCTGAAATGCTTCAAGGAGCATTTTCTCTAAAAGTGACCTTTGAGCATCATGTTGGTGCTCAAAAAGTTTCCAATTTTAGAGCATTATGGATTCCAGGTTTGGGGATTAGATCACTCCCAGTTTCAATTTATTTGTCTATAACTACTTTTCCTTTGTCTTAAATTATTTCTGGTAAAAAGCATGAAAGGAATAAAAAGATAAATCATTAAAAGATCAATCATGGGCTGGGCATGGTGGCTCATCCCTATAATGCAAGCATTTTAGAAAGCTGAGGCAGGAGGATCACTTGAGACCAGGACTTTAAAACCAGCCTAAGCAATACAATGAGAACTCATCTCTACAAAAAAAAAAAAAAAAAAAGTTGAAAGAATTAGCCAAGTGTCATGGGTTGCACCTGTAGTCCCTGCTATTTAGGAAGCTAAGGCAGGATGATCACTGAGTCCAGGACTCCAAGGTTACAGTTAGCCTTGTACTTTAGCCCACGCAACAGAATGGGACCTTGTCTCACAAAAAAAAAAAAAAAAAAAAAAAGATAACTCATCACACAATTCTCACTGACGTATGACCATGCCACTTTAAATACAAAAAAATATAAAAAATGAATTTTAGAGAACTATTTATTTTATATTTCCCTGGATATCCAATTAAATAAGTATTTATTCAGTCAACAAATATTTGAGGGCCTACTGTATGACAGGTATATTAAGTGTTCAGTGAGCAAGTCCCTTGAGGACATATCTCTAGTCCTCAAGAAATCTAGTCAATCAAGGGAAAGATAATAAAATAATTACAGTAATGAAAATGACAAGTGCTATAATAAATCCTATAAGGAAGTTAGTAAGGATTACTACTATTCTGTGCTAGAACAGGGCAAAGATGGTGTCGACAGAGGGGGAAAGAATGGGTAAACATCTAGACAAGGAAAAAAATGGCTCATGTAAAAGCATAGTGTTCAATGCAACTATAATGCAGTCAATGGTAAGAGATGAGCCTAATGAAATAAGCAGGATCATGAAGACCTGATAAGCCACGTTGACTTTACTCCCCAAAACAATGTACAATCGTTGCAGAGAGTAAGCAAAGCACTAACATAATTAGATCTGTACTTTAGAAAGAGAATCAGGGCTGGAAGTGGATGGTAGAAATGAGTTTAATTTTAGACACTGAAGAAGAGGTGCATGTGGAATAGAATGTCACAGTGAAACAGTCCAATAGAAGTTTGAAAGTCAGAAGAATTACTAAAATAGAATAGAATCACTGAGCAATGCAGAGGCCCCAATTAAGGTTTAAAACACATATTTATTGACAATGGTACCTATCCACAGAAGTATGCAGTTTCTTTTTTTATCACTCAACTAACTAGAGAAACCCCTAAATTCCTTCAGGGCTAAGATTTTGCCACACATAGAAGACAAAATATGCCAATAAACAAAACAAAGCTTATTATTTCCCTTATTCTAGTGGAATAAATAAACAACATCAAGAAGTAGTTAAGTACTAAGAAGAAATACAAAGTACTTCTGCCACCCGAGACAGCAAGACCAACCCTTCTCTCCCTCCTTGTCAGCCTACTCAGCATAAAGATGTAAGACTTTCATGATGATCCATTTTCATTTAATGAACAATAAATACATTTTCTCTTCCTTATGATTCTCTCAATGACATCTGCTTTTCTTTAGCTTTCTTTATTCTAAGAATACAGCATATAATACATATAATATATAAAATGTCTTAATTGACTGTTTATATTAGTGATAATGCTCCTAGTCTTGAGATAATTTCCAAGGTCCAGAGCATTCAGTGTCTAAAATTAAACTCATACCTCAACCCATACCTCATAAGCAGTTAAATTTGGTGGGGGGTTGGGAGGAGCCGAAAGTTCTATGTTAATTTCTGGAGGTCACTGCCCTAATCCCCACCGCATTGTTCAAGGGTCAACAAACTTCTGGGTGAAAGCAATTCTAGCAGAATAAGAAAAGTGCAAAGAACCTAAAGTGAAAACATATTGATAATACTCAAAAAATAGCAAGGAGGCCAATGTGGTTGAGTTCAATGGGAAAGGACAGAAATTAATGGGAAAGGTCAGAAGTAGCATATGATGCTCTGAACCAATGGTTCTGAACCTTCCTAATGCTGCAAGCCTTCAATACAGTTCCTGTGGGTCGTGACCCACAGGTTGAGAACTGCTGCTCTGGACCCTGAAAATTGTCTCAAGTATGACAGGAAGCCACTGGTGGCTTATGAACAGGGGACAGGAGAGGAACATTATCTGACTGGAAAGAAGTTAAAGTCATCTACATGATGGCAAGGTTTGGGAAAGAAAGCAAGACTCTGAGCTAGTTGTCAAAGTCCTCAATGAAAGATGAGAAAGGACTGGGAGATGAGTAGGTGAGAGAAATAAAGAGATAAAGAGGATGGCATAGCTGACTAGAATAAACCTGAAAGAAACAGGCACTCTACCACCACTATTAGCTTATTTCCTAAAATAAGAAAATACATGATGAATAGGACAAAACTCCTGGGCAATCTCTCATGAGACTTAAATTCTACTCATGATGAATGGAACTAAAATGACTATAAAATAATCTTTGTTTAATTAGAATTGTGGGCCTGAGTACAAATATATTATCTGCCATGTTAAGGTAGCCTATTTAAATATGTCCAAGTAACATGTTTTAATTGTAATTATAAATTAGGACAATGCTAGGACCCTTGGTGAATAATAAACTTATGTGCAAAACAGCACAAAGACTTTTGAAGATGTCCCAGAAAAATGGGCAGCTAACATAACATTATATCATATAGAAGTTAACAGTTTTACGGTTCCATTTACTTGGAATTTCTTCATATAAAAGTAACATTTTGACAGCCCTTCCAGAAATGCCCTGCGGCAGCCAAGCCCAACCCGATGTGGGGCCACCTCTGCCACCCGCAGCGCTGCTTGCTCAGCTCAGAAACACCGCCATGGACCGCAGCAGGCCATACTGTCAAGCAATCGTGGGACAGTAACGGACTTCTTCCTGGCTGGCCAGAATCTACCATGGTGGCTGGCTGAGAGGCTCCCATCCAGAAGGAGAATTAAAGGACAAAAATTTGGCAAGTAACCTGGTGGATTTCAGCAGCACCAAGAGAGAACATTGAAGAACGCACAT
Organism: Loris lydekkerianus; assembly: GCA_963574355.1. Classification (NCBI taxonomy): domain Eukaryota; kingdom Metazoa; phylum Chordata; class Mammalia; order Primates; family Lorisidae; genus Loris; species Loris lydekkerianus. Next base: position 14,934 of record CAUYPK010041938.1, read on the forward strand.
CAACCCCGCTGAGGCGAGCTGCAACCACAGGGATACAAACAAAAGGTACAAAATCCATAACCAATCAGACGGAAGTCCCCTCCCCCATGAGAATAGCGCGGACTGCCAAACAAACAGGCAGAGTTCAAAGGTCCTCCCACTACACTCCATGGGAGAGACCCTCTAAAAACTGGACCCACCTCCCATACTAGGGTGCCATGGCATTCTCCTGCCAGGCATGACACTGTATAAAATTGTATATATTCTTTACCTGCAACTCTGAGCTACCAGCAGTCCCCTCCAATCTCACTCTGGGGTTGGGGGGCCTGTCCCCTAGGATTCCGGATTCTTGGGTGATTTCTCGTGGGGTGTGGACAGTGCCTGAGCTGCGCTGACTCTGGGGCGCGGGAGCAAGTAGAGGACGGATGGCTGGGAGGGAACTGCTCTAGAGTGGTGGTTCCCTGGGACGTGGAGTGGTGGCTGTCTTCTGGCAGGGGTGCGGCCAGGCATAAAACTGTGTGGAACTGTGTGTGCTCGCTACATGCAGCTCTGGCCTCCCAGCACTCTACTCCGCACTCACTCTGAGATCTGGGGGCCTGTTCCCCAGGAATCCGGTTTCTTGGGTGATTTCTCGTGGGGTATGGACAGTGCCTGAGCTGCATTGACTCTGGGGCAAGGGAGCTAGGAGAGGACAGTCCAGAGAGGCGGTTCCCTGGGATGCGGAGCATCGACTGTCTTCTGGCAGTGGTGTGGCGAGGCATAAAACTGCATGGAACTGTGCATGCTCACTACCTGCAGCTCTGGGCTCCCAGCACTATACTCCACCCTCACTCTGAGATCTAGAGGCCTGTCCCACAGGAGTCTGGTTTTTTGGGTGATCTCTCGAGGGGGGTGGGAAGTGCCTGAACTGCAGCTGCAAAACGGCTCACTCCTGGATATTATGAAGCCACACCCCTTGTCTCCATGGGCAACAAGAGGAGGCCACCAGTGAGTAAAGAATTTGCCTGAGGCCACTCATAAACCCAGGAAGCTTCCAGGGCGGGGCCGACTGAGAGAGGTAACCGAATACGAACCTCCAGAAGCAAAGACAGGATGCTGGAATACAGAACAGCTTTTCTTCTGCAGGCGAATTTAGCAGGAACAGAGACAGAATCCCACGAAGTTGTTCTGTTCTGTTCTGTTCTGTCAGTAGCATCAATCAGGGGTGGGGCTGGGCCTGAACGAATACCCCCTGACCTTCATCAAGCACCCCAGGATGTCAGGCCTCACCTCCTCTTGCTAGATAGCGGCAGAGTGCAGAGGCCTGGCAAATGTCCTTGTGATTCAGGCAGATGCAAACCCCTGGAGTATCTGTTCACTACAGGCAACTGAGTCAGCCATCTGCAGGGATATCAGTAACTGGGTCTGACAGAGGGGCAAGTTGGGGAAGGAGGCATCAACCTTCCCACACTGATCTATTTGCTGGGTTGCTCCTCCTGACTCCACGCAGTACTGGAGCAAGCCAGATCAGAGTAGTCACCAGAACCCTGTGATCCAGTTCCCAGAGACATCTTGAACTCTCCCACTAGAGACAGGCGCCGTCTGAGACAATTGATATGGACCTTTTCAACTGAACCAATAGACTGAAGACTTTTCAGGTGGTGCCCTGGGTGTGCGGTTGTAGGAAGGTTTGATTTTCCTTTTCCAATTGTTGCCAGTGGGGGGCGGGGTGACTTAATTGCTGATTTTGCTCCACAGCTGAGACTTCAACCCAGAGTAAATGTTTCACTAGGATCGAACAGAAACCAGCTGAAAACAAGACAGAACCACCTAGCCCCACCACACCAGACAGGGCCCAAGTTTCTCAGGCCACAACACTGTATGTGCCCTAGACAAAGCCCCAGGGGAAAAATCAAAGGGAATAAAACAACCATGGAGTGGAATCAGCGGAAAAACTCTGGCAACATGAATAACCAAAATAAATCAACCACCCCACCCCACCCCCAAGGAACGATATGGCAGATGTAATTGAAGATCCCATTCACAAACAGCTGGCTGAGATGTCAGAAACTGAATTCAGAATGTGGATTGCAGACAAGATTAATAAAATGGAATTAGGAATTCGAGGAGAAATTCAAAAGTTGTCTCAAGAATTTAACGAATTTAAAGATAAAACTACCAAAGACTTACACACACTGAAGCAAGAATTTGGAGCCCTCAAAGATATGAAAAATACAGCAGAATCCCTCAGCAACAGAGTGGAGCAAGGAGAAGAAAGGATTTCTGACATTGAAGATAAAGCCTTTGAATATTCCCAAACTCTCAAAGAGGAAGAAAAATGGAGAGTAAAAATGGATCATTCTCTCAGAGAGCTCTGGGATAATTCGAAGAAGGCCAACATTCGAATAATTGGAATTCCTGAAACTGATGAAGTCACCTTGCTGGGCACAGAGGCACTTCTACATGAAATTATGAAAGAGAATTTTCCAGACATGCCTAGACATTCTGAAATTCAGACAGCAGACAGCTTTAGAACCCTAGCACAACTCAACCCCAATAAGACATCCCCCGGGCATATCATAATTAACTTCACTAAAGTTAATAAGAAGGAGAAAATTCTCAAAGCACAAAGGGAAGAATATTAGAATGACTGCAGATCTCTCTGCTGAAACTTTTCAAGCCAGAAGACAGCGGTAATCGACTTTTAATCTGCTAAAGCAAAACAACTTTCAACCCCGGATCTTGTATCCAGATAAACTGAGTATCATTTATGATGGAGAAATTAAATACTTTAATGACATTCATATGTTGAAGAAATTTGCCATAACCAAACCAGCTCTTCAGGATATCCTGAGACCTATCCTCCATAATGACCAACCCAATCCTATACCACAAAAGTAAACTCACTCAGAAACTTTGGATCAAACTCCAACTTCCACACTGAAAAAAGGACTAAAAACGTCCACTGGACTTTTGAAAAACTCAATACCCAAAATTTCACCAGACTTATCAATATTATCCATTAATGTGAACGGCTTAAACTGTCCCCTAAAGAGACATAGGTTAGCTGACTGGATACAAAAACTCAGGCCAGATATTTGTTACATACAAGAGTCACATCTTAACTTAAAAGACAAATACAGACTCAGGGTGAAAGGATGTTCATCCATATTTCAGGGAAATGGTAAATCAGAAAAAAGCAGGGGTCGCAATTTTATTTGCAGATACAATAGGCTTTAAACCAACAAAAGTAAGGAAGGATAAGAATGGTCACTTCATATTTATTAAGGGTAATACTCAATATGATGAGATTTCAATTATTAATATCAATGCATCCAATCAGAATGCACCTCAATTTCTAAGAGAAACTCTAAATGACAAGAGCAACTTGATTTCCTCCAGCTCCATAATAGTCGGAGATTTCAACACTCCTTTGGCAGTGTTGGATTGATCCTCCAAGAACAAGCTGAGCAAAGAATTTTTAAACTTAACCATCCAACATTTGGATTTAGCAGACATCTACAGAACATTTCATCCCAACAAAACTGAATACACGTACTTCTCATCAGCCCACAGAACTTACTCCAAAATCAATCACATCTTAGGTCACAAGTCTAACCTCAGCAAATTTAAAGGAATAGAAATTATTCCTTCTATCTTCTCGGACCACCATGGAGTAAAATTTGAGTGGAGTAACAAAAGGAATCTGCATACTCATCCAAAAACATGGAAGTTAAATAACCTTATGCAGAATAACAGCTGGGTTAGAGATGAGATTAAAAGAGAAACTGCCAATTTTCTGGAACAAAACGACAATGAAGACACGAACTATCAGAACCTTTGGGATACCGCAAAGGCAATTCTAAGAGGGAAATTTGTACCTCTGCAAGCCTTCCTCAAGAGAACGAAAAAAGACAGGAAGTTAATAACTTAATGGGACATCTCAAGCAACTGGAAAAGGAAGAACATTCCAACCCCAAACCCAGTAGAAGAAAAGTAATAACCAAAATTAGAGCAGAATTAAATGAAATTGAAAACAAAAAAACAATACAACATCAATAAATCGAAAAGCTGGTTTTTTGAAAAGATGAATAAAATGGATAAACCTTGGCTAACCTAATCAGGAAAAAAGAGTAAAATCCCTAATCTCATCAATCAGAAACGACAAAGACGAAATAACAACAGACTCTTCAGAAATTCAAAAAATCCTTAATGAATATTACAAGAAACTTTATTCTCAGAAATATGAAAATCTGAAGGATATTGACTGATACTTGGAAGCATGTCACCTTCCAAGACTTAGCCAGAACCAAGTGGAAATGTTGAACAGGCCAATATCAAGTTCTGAAATAGCATCAACCATACAAAACCGCCCTAAAAAGAAAATCCCAGGACCAGATGGCTTCACTTCAGAATTCTACCAAACCTTTAAAGAGGAATTAGTACCTATATTACTTAACCTGTTCCAAAAGGTAGAAAAAGAAGGAAGACTACACAACACATTCTACGAAGCAAACATCACCCTGATCCTCAAACCAGAAAAAGACCCCACAAGAAAATTATAGACCAAAATCACTAATGATTGTAGATGCAAAAATATTCAACAAGACCCTAACACAAACAGAATCCAGCAACATATCAAATTATACATCATGACCAAGTCGGTTTTATCCCAGGGTCTCAAGGCTGGTTCAATATACGTAAATCTATAAATATAATTCAGCACATAAACAAATTAAAAAACAAAGACCATATGATTCTCTCAATTGATGCAGAAAAAGC
>CAUYPK010041940.1:0-14520 GCA_963574355.1 Loris lydekkerianus
AGAATATGTTCCAGCTCCATCCATGTAAACATGAAAGAGGTAAAGTCTCCATCTTTCTTTAAGGCTGCATAGTATTCCATGGTATACATGTACCACAATTTGCTAGTCCATTCGTGGGTCGATGGGCACTTGGGCATCTTCCTTGACTTAGCAATTATGAATTGGCCTGCAATAAACATTCTGGTACAGATGTCTTTGTTATATTGTGACTTTTGGTTTTCTGGGTATAAACCTAGAAGAGGAATTATATTTTTGAGTTTTAAGATACCTATTTTATATATACAATACAACCTCTGTAAGTTGACACCCAAGGAACTGTAACAAACTGGTCAACATACAGAGGTGGACAACATAAGGAACTAGGCTACTGTACTGACACGTACATGTGGTTCATGTCTGGTCTATGAAAATTAGGTCAACTTTGTAGGGAGGTGGCCAACTATGGAGGTTTTACTGTATTTTAATTGAGGCAGTTTGTGTACATCAAGACCCCAAGGAATATAAAAAGGAAGAAATACAGAGTGTCCATAAAGTTTGTTTGCAATTTAAAATAGCCAACTATTTTATCTCTAGATAATATGGCTTTTTTAATCAAGATAGATAGTACTTCAAAAAGCAAACTGTCTCTCTCTCTCTCTCTCTCTCTCTCACACACACACACACACACACACACACACACACTTTGCAATGAAAGACTTTGCCAACGTTTGTGATTAGGAGTTTTTAAATATCCACCAGGTCCCTGGAAAAGGAAGCCTTACTAAGGGTAAATTCTAGCAGTTACTGTGCTGATGATGGATGTGAGTTCTGAGTAAGCACAAAAAGAATGAACAATATTTAAATTTGGAGAGGTATGAAAACAAATCCCTGATGAGTGTCATGAATGTCAACTGAACAGATGGAGAGAAGAATGAACCTGCAGGGTGGGGAGGCAGAGGTGGCTGTCAAAGGTGGTGAAAACAGGAAACTCCAGTTGGTGGGAGACGTGGTTGGAATTATAATAATAACGGCAATCATCCCAGGCCCCTTCCTTCTCCCCCAACTGTATAAATAAGGGGCTAGTGTATGCAGATCCTCCATGTGACACCCACAAAATCTCATGGTCCTTTCTTACAGTTTTCTTTCTGTATATCTCTGCTCTAGAAACTCAACAAAGGAACAGAAATTATGGCACAGAAAAGAATAAAAATGAGGCTTTCCCTTTATAGGGAAACAAGGAAGAAGTTCTGGCAGACAAAATAGAAAAAGTGCAACTCTTTTTCCATCCTGAGCCTTTAATATTGGAACATCAGAAATACAGGGGACTTGAGGGGCCAACTGTCAATGGTTTTTAAATTATGTAAGGACAGGGATGCCACCCACTCAGGTTCACAACACCCAGGGGCAAGCAAAGGGTCTTTCATGTGAAATGAATTATGAGAAGGAGTATAAACATACTCTGAATATTCTGTTATTTTAAAGTTTTGGACCACATATAGTCTATGTATTCTCTGTGTATATCTTCGTACCATATTTTTCAACACTCTTAACAATAGAATCTTGTTTGCATATCAACTCTTAGATCAAACCATAATTTATAAAACAGATCAAGTGGAGCTGCACTGGCCAGCACAGGGGTAGGGAAGGTGGGCAGCTAAGACTACCCAGCCACCTTCTTTTTGCCCCACAGAGTGACCTGAAGTATTCTCCATGAAACATTGTGACAATTAGCACAGCATTTTAATTGTCATTGATCCAATGTGTATAATCTTGTATATCATGAGGGATCATAAGTGCATGTGTAGTATTTATGTAAAAATTAATGCAAGGTATTTTAATAATTTTAACTTTTACCATATAAAGCAGTTAACCCAGCTATGTATGTACCTCATATAAGATAATCTATTTATTCTCTCATTGACCGAAGGACCATCTCCATAAAAATTATCTTGCTCCAAGACCCTAAATTTCTCATTCCACTTTGAATTTTGAGCAGATGCTTTTTTTACTTTCCTTAAAAAAAAAAAATTAGAACCTTCTCTTATTTTTCTTTTAAGTTGAGGTACAACTTGTAATAATAAAGTATATAACTCTACTCAAGTATGGAGCTCCACTACCTATGGACACATGTGTGTAATTCTCACTTAGATGAAGGTAAGCACATTTTAGCACCCATAAATTCCTTCCAAGTCAATACCACCTGCAGAAGGTAACAATTCTTCTAACACAGGAGACCACCAGTTTTGCCTGTTTTTGAACCTTCCATAAACAGGATCATATCGTGTGAAGTTCTAGCTTCCATCACTCACCATGTGAGATTCATCCAAGCACTTGCCTGTGTGTAATAGTGATTCATTCATTTTCATTGCCCTGTAAAAATGACCTTGACTTTCATTTTCCTGAGATCAAAAGTTATCTGACAAATATAGCTTTTATCTTCCCAACCTTTATCTGGCATATATTATCATCAGAATTTAGAGATAAAAAAGACCTTAGGATCTAAGAGATTATCTAGCTTGGTAATATTAAGAGACTGGCCTGAGGTCATGGTGATGGTACTCAGAAGAGACAAGTACAGAGAAACTCAATGCCTTGACTTCCGGTCCAGTAACGTCTCCGCTCCCTCCTGCTGCCTATCTGTCTGTATTTCCCTTTTTTCATTCATAACACTCTCTGTAATTTTTTAGTTTTGTTTTCCCCAGAAGTAAGCAGGAATGCTCTTCCCCCCCCCCCTGTAGAAATGTCCTGAGAAATTTGTTCTGAGCTCTTTCTTACTTTCTTACTTTTTTCCACAGTTGGTCTTTCCCTCTTACGGGTTCTTTCCTTTCCTCTTTCAAATTTGTATTCGTCTCCAACATCCTCAGAAAGTTGCCACACTCTGCTCTTTCTTGCTCCATATTTCTGCTTCCCCCTTTCTCCTACATTTATCTAGTCCTTGCTACTCTGAAATTACTTTTCCAGTGAATCACACTATGAAGATTTCCATCACCATGCTGGTCAACTATTACTTTTCCAGCTGTCTTTTCTAGGATTTCTTAGTACATCTTTCTAGCTACTTCATCTCAGATTTCTGGGACTCTGGACTTGATCTACTGGAAATGTTCTCCTATCTAATCTTTCATAATTTTCCAATCTCATCATAGTTGTTTCCCCCACACCCAGATCTGTGTTCTCTATTTGTTCCCTCAGCTGTCTGGTTTTACTTTATACTGTCTAATTTATTGGAATGGTAAAGTCATGAATATATGTGATAACACCAACAGAATGAGAGATTATAAACAAATAATAATAATAATAATGCTACAGATATAGTGTATACACCATGCCAAGCACCATTTGAAATATTTGTATATGTTAAATTGATTTAAACATCCCAACTACCCTCTAACAATAAGTGCTATCATTAAGAACTTTGTTTTACAGAGGAGAAAACTGAAGAAGTCATTTGCCTACAGCCATATAGTCTATTAAGAGTTGAATGGGTGCCTGTAGCTCAACGGCTAGGGTGCCAGCCACATCCACTGGAGCTGGAGCAGGTGGGTTCGAACCCAGCCCGGGGCTGCCAAACAACAATGACAACTACAAAAAAAAAAAAAAAAGTAGCCAGGCATTATGGCGAGCACCTGTAGTCCCAGCTACTTGGGAAGCTGAGGCAAGAGTTTGAGGTTGCTGTGAGCTATGATGCCACCGCACTTTACCGAGAGTGACATGGTGAGACTCTGTCTCAAAAAAAAAAAAAAAAGAGTTGAATTTAGGAGTTCTGACTCCTGAGTCTTTGCCTTCACTGCCTCCCAAAGATGAAGATAATACAGGTACAGAATATGAATTAAAGGAAAAAAAATAAAAAGATGACGACTTAGGGTATTTAGGGTTTCTAGGAGAAATTTGGAAAGACTTCTGGGATGAGAAACAATGTATCAGACGTGGGAATTTAGTGTGGCCAAAGCCATCTGGAGGGCTATGACAGGTGAATAAAAATAGGGAAGATTCCAAAGGGCTCAGAAACAGCACCCTTCATGTAAAAAGTAAAAGACATGAAAGTGGCCATCCCACCGGTGTCAAAAGGATAGACTGCTGACGCAGACATGCTGACTCATCTACAGAAAGGGATTATGTTTGGGGTTAGCCCAGAACTTACTTAGACCAAGTCGATTTTTTTAGATTGAAGTGTAATGACAGCCCCTCCATCTTAAAAAATGAAAATGCTAGTTCATTGCTTTCTATAACCCATCAAATTGGATGAGCTAAAAGGGCAAGATAATTGAGTTAGCAAAAAAATTAACCCACATGTGATTTCTTGAAGAACACAGACAGTATTTAATTTATTTTCTATATCATCTATGGTGCCTGGAATAGCATTTTCACATTTGTCTTATCAGCACTGCATTGTTCACATGGCCTAGGTAGTGAGACTCAAAAATTGATGTATAGGTGAAATTGATTAGGACAATAATACATAGCCAATACAATTGATTTGGACAATAATAATAAATCAATTGCATTGGCTATGTATTATTGATTTTGACAATAATAAATAGCCAATAAATATTTAGTAAACCCATGCTGTGTGCTAGACCCTATTCTAAGAGCTTTATGCCATTCAGTTCTACAAAAAGGAAAAAAGAAAAAAACAACGAAAAATTTTTGTATAGAAAGTACCACTCATATTTTAAAATAAAGAAATTGAGGCTCACAGAGATTATGTTATAGGCTCTAAGTGGCACAGACAAGTGGTGGATACAGGATTCAAGTTATATATTATCTTGAAAGAATATATTTCTTTCTTGAGAAAGAAAGAGAGAACTGAAAATTTGTGCATATATGTATAGCAATATGAATTTAATTGATGCTAATGGAAAGGCAATACAGAGCTGTGGAATTTCATCTGAGGCTCCCAGAGCATAATTCTGTTTTTGTCATACACACTTTCTATTTTCAGGCATACGATCTACATGTAAGGATGGTTGCTCAATGATTATACCTGAAATAAGTCCACTTGAAATGAATAAATAATAAATATATCTATTGTCATTTCTGCTTTGAGAACTACTTTATCTTACTTAATATCATTTTAGCCTCACAACCATGAAGAGCAACGCAGAGATTATTATGCAGACACCTAGTTGTGGGGAAGGAAAAGGAATTACTTAAGTGCTCTTAATAGATGTGACTTGTTCACATCACATGGTAAGACAGTGACAGCAGCTCCCCTCAACAGAACCCAAGCCTGATCCTCACACTTGACTCCAAGCTTATTCCTCAGTTTCATTGAAATTGAATCCTTCTTTCTCATTACATTCCTCCAATATTTACTCAGTTCTTTGTTTGGCCTAAAGAAAATCTGCAGCAAATATAAAATGAAGAAGGACAAGTCATATGGCTGGATAGGCTGGATGCTTTATAGAAATTTAGAAGAGTTTTACCATCTAATAATAGCACATTAATCTAACTTTATGGTCAGAATGAGAGTACCATGCAGAAATTATAATAATTTCCAAATGCAGATTTTTGGACAAAAGTGTATGTGAGTTGGTATTTTCTTTTTTTTCTTTTTCTTTTTTTTTTTTTTTGTGGTTTTTGGCCAGGGCTAGGTTTGAACCTATCACCTCTGGCATATGGGACCGGTGCTCTACTCCTTGAGCCACAAGCACCACCAAGTTGGTATTTTCAAACTCATTCACTGTGCAATTCTTTTCCAGCTTTGGCACCAGGCATACCTGAATCTGAACCCTAAAACTTATAATTAGTGATGTAGGTAAGTTATCCTCAAATTCTCCAGGCCTACTTTCCTCACTGTAAAAATTATCTAATAATATCTACTCTGTAGGGTAGTTATGGTACTTCAAACTATAGTTTAAGGAACTCCAAATAGTGCCTGAAACAGTGTAAATAATAAGTGGTAGTTATCGTCATCATCACCACCATATTCCATATTTCATCTGAGACAGCACTGGTTATAAGACTCCACATCATGTTAACCATAAATAAAGAAAAACTGCCAACTCAACTATGGCTCACCATTGATTATAAGATTCATCTAATTTCAATAATGTTAGAAATGTGAATAATGTTCCATCTTAACTTGTCATTTGTGCTTTGTGAACTATTTTTTATAATATAGATGGGAGATGTATACATGTACATTGTGGGTGAGTTCAAAGTTTTAAACAGCAAAGTCTGTTGCATTAAGCTTAAGAATGGAAAATTTCAACTAAATTTCCCCGAAGAAAGTGTAAAGGCAGTTCTGAGTTAAACCTAGTAAGATTCTTTCAACATTCAGTGAAAATGTTCTGAGGTAGACAGCATTGGGTATGCTTCTCTGGTGAGTATATTTTTAAATGCATGAAGGATGTTTTCAGTATGTGCACATGTGTTGTGGTGTATATTTTAAATTGTAAATACAAATTAATATTTCTGACAGATCATTTGAAAAATAAGAAGCATTTTTGTTTACAACCAGATGAATACATTTGCAAATGTTTTCCTTTAAAAGAGTGATGTCTAGTGAATTTCAGGAACTTTATTGAAATGACAAAGTTCAAACTTCTGCCAAAACCAACACATGAACTTTGTATCTAGAGAGAGAAGGATAGATATCACCATCTTGGTGAGATTTTTATTTCTTGATTCCAGTTTTCCATTACTACTTGGTGAGTTGTCATGAAAGATTCTGGGTAGTTATACTCAATAAACATCTCTAGTCTCACATCCGTCTTTCTCAACTTTATTCAAAACCAACATAAACATTAACAAATATTTAATACATAGAAAATCAGTGAAGAGCTATACCAAGATCTCCGTGCAAATTGCAAAATAATCTAATGTTTAGAACATTGGCTTTGTTTAGTGATTTCGTGACTCTAGTTTAACTAAGTCATGGCACAGTTGATTCAAAATTTCAGACACTTTCACTATTGCAGTAATCGCTGAGATGAAATGCATTGATCTAATTCAAGATGTGTTTTTTCTTGGAAGTGGAAATTAATGAGTCATCTGCAGCTATTTGACAAATAGGGCTTACTATTTGCAAATAGAGACCTCATTGATTAAGGCCACTTGAAGTGGATTTAAAAGGAAAATGCAGGGAGAATAGGGGCTAAAGACTCCATTCTTGGCAAGGGAAAACACCCCCCCACCCCCACCCCCAGAAAAGGGGAAAAAGAGAAATAAGCTGAGCAAGCTGGAATAAAACCAGTTTAGCTATCTTACTTTTAAACCAGCAGTTAAATTACTTGTCTGGGCAGTTTCTGCTTTTAGTAGATGCCTGGCCTGTAAGAGATACAGCTTGAAAACACCCCTGCTGGGTCTGTAAGCACTCTGAAGAACAACGACCATAGCAGAAGTTGCATGCAAGGCCTGGGGAGGAACATTAAACAGGCTGGCCCCTGTGTAGTCAACAGTCAAAGCAAATACCCATTGTGGGGATTTGTATTATGACCAAGGCAGAGATCAAGGGAACAGCTCGAACCCTGAGATATGGGCAGGAGGGCTTGTACCCCAATCACAGAGGAAAGTGCCTCTGGGTGGAGATAAGGGGGAAATTCCTCTTTCCTACCAATTTTTCAGAGGAGAACTAACACCACTGTATCTGCTCCACAGAGAAACTAAAGGGGTCTAACCTCCCCCAAGGAATCTCTGTGTGATCACAGACAAGGCTCAGTTCCGGATTTCTCAAGGCAGTCCAGACACTCAAAGTTAATGATTATAGACAGAGTAAGAACTAACATGCTTACTCAGAGAAACTGCCAAAATTTTACTCCTTTCCTCAGCTCAAAGCTGGGTGGAACAAACACTCAGGGCCACTCGGTGGAGTCCCACAAGCTAGCAATGGTCCCCTTGTTCCCACCTTTGAAAATTCTATTCTGTGTGTCCTGTCTTTTTATGTCTCACTACTTTTAACTTCATTATTTCTTCATTCAATCATCACCAGATCCATAGGTCTTAAAGGACGCAGCCCCTGGGGCAGGACCCGGCAGAGAAGAGCTCTAAAACCAACAGCTCACAGTAATAGATGATAAGTCAAAATATTACATTTTTGGAATATTTTTTATTTATCTCTATTTTATTTTAAAGTCATTTTACTCTCAATTGTTTTCTTACTTTTCTTACTTTAGAGAACAGAGTACAGAAATGGCCAGGGCTGTGATTCCTATTGAATTCTAGATTTGAAAGGTAAGAGCCCTTTGAAGGTGTGCTTACAAAAGTATATTGTAACTTTTTGAATCTAAGATGACTTTCATTGTAAAATGGAACATTGATTTGACCTACCACTAAGGACCAAAAAATACAGTCAAATAAGCTATGATATATCATCAATCATAAGACACATTCCAATTTCATGGAAATTAAAATATGAAAATATAGACGACTTATAATTGATAAAATATAATAATGTCCATGCTAAAATGTACCTAGCCATGTCATCTCAAGAACATTCAAAGAAGACCACATATCATGATACAGGAAAAATCAGGAAACTCAATAATGTTAGGAGGTGTAATGGACTTCTTCCATCACTCTAAATGCTTTTGGATTTTCCAGTGGAATAAATACTTAATTCCGTACTCTTAAAAACTCAAGGGATACACCAGGCATGGTGGCTCACACTTATAATTCTAGCACTCTGGGAGGCCAAAGCTATTGGATTGCCTGAGCTCACAGGTTTGAGACCAGCCTGAGCCAGAGCAAGACCTCATCTCTAAAAATAGTCAGGTGTTATGGCAGGTGCCTGTAGTCCCAGCTACTCAGGAGGCTGAGGCAAGAGAATTACTTGAGCCCAAGAGTTTGAGGTTGTTGTGAGCTGTGATGCCACAACCTTCTATAGAGGAGGACAAAGTGAGACTCTTTCTCAAAAAAATAAATAAATAAAAATATAAACTCAAGGGATTTCCACTACCTTCTCCCTCCCCACCAGACAGGGCAAATCCCAGACTCACAATATGAGAGGTTTATTCCTCTAAGGAATAAAGACACATGAATGATTCCTATCTCTCTTCTCCTCACCAGATCCCCATTTTCATTCGCTAAGCCACATTATGATAAATCAATAAAATATGATGTACTACTGAGGACAGAGAGATGAAGGACAAGCACTGGATGTCCTATTCCAAAGGATTATAGGGGCTAAATAAGAATAGCAAATCCCAATAGTCAATGGTTAGATTGGAACCTGTAAAAACAACTCTTCCCCCCAAAAAGGTAGTCCATGAAAACTGGTAAATTAAGCAGTGATAAGGTAAATTAAGTTTATCTGAATGGATTTCAGCAATAAAATGCAAATATCTCAGACCCTTTTTGCACATGTCTAGCACGTTTGGGGGTGAATTAGCTCTGTCCTACAGGGCAAGAATGGAAGCAATCAGCAGCAACGACCTTGACTAGAACCTTCTAAACTCCCAGTGATAAATGTGGTGTCCAGGGCTTCACGAGGGAGGAAATTCTAGACTCCTTATCTCTTCAAGGTCTCCCAGAAAAAAAAAAAAAAAAAAAAAAATTAAATTAAATTTTATAGACATTTTAGAGATACTGCCCATGCCTAGACACTTTTATATCTGGATACTTCAATTAAGGGGGGAGGGAAAAGTCTTAAAAATGAAATCTAATCTTATGTTTACATAGTCTGTCAAGTCTGTGAAGCTATCTTAGTGGGAAATCAGAAAGTTGCACCCAAACTCTCCAAGATTTTTTTCTGTTTGCTTTTTATTCTCATTAAACATTGTTCTCTCTTTTAAAATGGAGAAAGAAATCAAGAAAAATGTGCAGGAATGATTTGCCTGTACGACAACCTACCTAACAACAGATTACAATGAGACTGAACTTTGTGCCAAACTACACAAAACTGTCAAATAACTGAAGCCAAACTGTAAGGCAAAAAGGTTTAGGGGGCCTTAAATTTAATCTTTAGGGAGTGTGTGAACATGCATGCCTTTTACCTTTTTCCAATTTACTTTTAAGCTATATTTAGTTCCCAAATATATGTGTACTTTTTATGCACAATTCTACCATTTTTGATAGATTACAGGAAATTAATTAGGCTTTGGGCCCTGAGGATTTCCCATGTATGTGGAGTGTCTGCCTTTAACTCAGTGGGTGCTCCACAGAGCAGAGCAGCTGCAACAACTTGAAAGGCATTTCCATTGTGCATTGCTCACAGTGGTCCTGAGAACCGGAACTGAGGGGGGTTTTCCAATGTTGTTCTCTGCCTTTATTGCTATGCAAGTGCACCTTCCTCTGTGGAAGGGGTATGCTCTCTCTCTAACAGTAACTAAGAGCAAATTTCTCCTCATTGCTTCCCATTTTGTATTGATAAAATTAGTACTATGTTCCCATGTAAAGAATTTTAGTTCTGCTATAAAACTAAAATTCCTCTAAAGATTGGAGCTGCTCTTTATTATTTGTTTTAATCGTATGATAAAAGGGACGAGATTTCTTCCAATTCCCTAATGATAATCCTCCTAAGAAATATGTGTGCAGACTTAAATGAAACTGATGATTCCCTCTAAGAAACAGAGCCCTCCTGGGGCTTGTTCCACATAAAAGCAATTGGCTTAATCTTTAAATACAGAAGATATTCCTTTAAATACAGTTTGTAATTCATTGCATTCCATGAGGGGCGCACACTGTCTGTCACCCCTTGAAATGCAGTGATTCTTCTGTGAAAGTTTCCTTAACATTTAAAGGAAACTCTGGCCAGAGGTCAGGGCTCATTGTTTGTTTTACACTTACTGAGCATTTATTATGCACTAGATATTTTCTCATATCTTTGTCTTACTTGATCCTCTTGACTCCAAGATATAGCCTTAAATATCACAATTTTTAAAGACAAGAAAACAATGGTTCAAAGAGGTTAAATTATTTAGAAAAATAGTTTAGCCAATGAATTATCATCTGTACTCGGTTTTGCCCAGTTTCCTACTCTATCCTATTTTCATGGACTATCACTTCCAGGACTCTGCTTGTGATGACATTCTCTGCCGGTTTCTCACTTCTCTGCTTCCTTTATCAAAGCACGCTTCAGTATAATTTTGTTGAGAACTACAGGGCACAAACATCTTTGGGCAGCCTCAATTAAATACTTTAGGAAATAAATTTAGGAATCAAAAATGAGAGCAAGAGAGAAAGAAAGGAAAAAGAATAGTATTGATTGGTCCACAGCAGAGGCATACTCACAGCCAGCCCTGGGAGTTAGCCTGTAGGCAATACACTTGACAAAAGAGTCTTTCAGACCTAATGTGTCCTAGGGCACAGGAGGTCTCTAAAGTGATAGATTGTATGTAAATGAGTCTCCACTGTCTTTTCTCTATGTAGAGGTCAGTTCTGGCAGCTGTTTGTTCTGCAGAACTTCTCAACTTTAATGTGTATAGAATGATGGGGGCCCCATTCACATGTAGATTCTGGGTTTCTGGGTAGGACTCAGGACTTTGCATTTCTATCAAGTTCCCAGGTAAGGCCCAGGTTGGTCCTTACCACACCTAGAAATAGCAAAGATGTAGAGGAAATCACTAACTAGGCCTTCAGACAGACCAGTACTAGAAATCTAGTTCTATCACTTAACAAGCATATAAATTGTCATTATACTCACATTTTTGTTTCATCAGTAAAGTGAAAATGATAAAATTTAGTCAGTACTATATGCCAAGCATTATTGCAAATGTATTATAAAAATTAATTCAAATAATATTTATTATACAGTAATTCAATTTTACTTATTGATAAAAGTGATAGCCGAGAGTTTAAATAACCTACATCAAGCTACAAAGCTAGTAAGTGGCCCAGAGGGAATTCAGATCCCAGGCAGTACTGCTCAGGTGCATACTCAACTCTTGCACCATTGATGAAACACTACATGGGTCTTGTTAATATGAATGTGAAATATCATAGTTTGTGCACAACAAATCTTACAGGCCACTTCACTTCTCCTACACCACGTCTGGTTGTCCTGAAGCAGAATATACTTAACATAAAATTTAGAAACTGATACCACTTTCTGTGGTGTGTTTTCACTATGATCCTCTTTTGCAGACTTTTCTTCAGCTAGAGAAAGCCTGTGGTGTTTAGAGATTTGCATGAATTGCTACTGTTGACAGAAGGAATTGCTTTGATCTCTCTTGCATTATTACTTGATCCATTTGTTTCTTTTCTTTCTAGAAGTGCCAAGAAAAGAGTCTGCAATAAATAGAAAGAGCATTTCCTATAGCTATGATCTTATAAGTCTACCTTGCCTTTAGCAAAATGACAATCTAGATTCATCAAATATAAGAAGGAGGTAATTCATGTAACAAACAGATTTACCAACATCTTTTTTAAATAGTAAGCTTTGTAATGTTTTTAAATTTTTGACTAAAGGGTTTTTCTTTTTCTTTTGGTTAAAAACAACCTTTTAATTAAACAAAATAGTTGTGCTAAAAATTGAAAGTAATAGAAACAAATATTTTACTTACATTGGTTTGCAGACAAATTTATTCTATGATAAGAAGAATATATAACAGAGATGAGAAAATGAAAGCTATTTTACATTCTGCAGTGGTGGGATAGTTTACTTCAAAGTGTTTTCAAATATGTCATATTTAAATATAATCATTATTATGCTCCAAAGCATGAAAATTCTTTGCCATTTTATTTTATTTCTGTCTATCATAATTCTCTTCCTAATATCTATGCTGAAAAGTGATGTGGCAGGCCTGGTAGAAGGAATCTTCTGGAATCCAGATTCTATATTTCTGTAAATAATTCCTTCATGTGCTGGGGCTGTTTTATTTATTTTCCCACCAATGGGAGATCTAGATCTGCCGCTTGCCATATCTGTTATTGGTAAAGCATACTGTGGAAATTCTCAATTTTTATAGTAAATATGTTCTAGGTTAATGGTTTTGTGTGGAGAAGAGATAAGGAGGATGAATCAGGCCAAATCTGATCACCCCTAAGGAAAAAAAAATTGAAAATAATAATTTGTCTTTTAAGTATAGAGAAGGGTGGGGATGGAATAGGGACCAGCACTACCAGATTAAAAATACATATATTTTAAAGTCTCTGTGATTAAAATAGGACATGATTCAACAGACAAGACAGTGAGATAAAATAGAGAATCCAGAAATAAATTTAAATACATAAATAAGTTTAGAATATAAGAAGAACATGTCAATCTGTTTGAGAAAATACATAACATTCAATAAATGATACTGAGACAACTGGGTCCAAATAATATGGACCCTTAAAAGACACTTCACACTAAGTGTGAATTTCTGATAAATTGAAGATTATTTATTTACTTATTTATTTTAGAGACAGGGTCTTGTTCTATCACCCAGGCTGAAGTACAGTGGCACAGTCATAACTCACTGCAACCTTAAACTCCTGGGCTCAAGTGATCATTCAGGTTCAAGTGATCCTTCTGCCTCAGCCTTCTGAGTAGCTGAGACTACAGGTGTGTGCCATCATGCCCAGTTAATATTGTTTTTTGTACAGACTGGGTCTTGCTATGTTGCACTGGCTGGTCTTGAACTCCTGGTCTCAAGCAATCCTCTGGCCTCAGACTCACTGAGTGCTGGGATTATAGGTGTGAGCCAGGAACCGACCAAACTGAAGATATAAATGTGAAAAATATACTATAAAATTTAAAGAGAAAGCAATGTAGAAGTCATTGATAAAGCAGGGCGACCTTAGAAGATTCATGAGAAGGGAAGATTGATCCTCTTTTTGCTCTCAGCCTCATGACCATCTCACTCTTGCCACCACCACATCAATTGGACGTAGGAGCTAATGGCAGGTATTGTAGGCCGTGAAGTCTTTCATTTCACTTGCAGCCTTACCAGTTCCTGTGCCAATCTTAACCAGGGTAGAGAGTACATTGAAAATGCTTCTTTTTGACTCAGTATTTATGCATAAGTGACTCTACTTGAAGTAAACACTGATTCCCCCATGCCCCCCACCACCTAGCCTTTCTTTTAATTTTTTATATTTGATATTACACATATTTATTCTCCTGCTTTTCCAAGGTAAGGTCCTGTCTTAGATTTTATACATATACACACATATGTATACATACATATATGTAAAATGAAACCTGCATTATCACTACCATTAGCACATATAAACAGGATGATAATTTTTATCTGATTTTCTAGGTCAATATCAATCTTACTCATCTTTGTTCTTGAAGGAAATAAACTTCTCAAAACAACAAAATAATTGTCCATTTAATAAGTTGAATGTGAAGATAATGGAATTAACTGGCTGTTCACTGATTCATGCAAATGCTTTTTATTAAAATTAGTTGATTACAACACAGGTTATTTGCTCATAACATATATGATGAAGTAAAATCAGGTCGAGGACCAATATCACTGGCTCATTAACCAAGAATCTAACTATTATTCTTCACCGCCCTCCATAGCACCAATGACGGGTAAGATTCCCAAAGCAGGGACAACCTAAGATAGGATATGGAGAGGCTGCATGGTGGATTACATTCATAGTACCCAAAGACGGGTAAGATCACTCTGCATTCAGTCAACCTAAGACAGGGACCAAACCATTGATGTT
>CAUYPK010041941.1:0-28023 GCA_963574355.1 Loris lydekkerianus
ATGACCATCCTCTTCTAGCTTGAAAGGTTTCAGCAGAGAGATCTGCAGTTATTCTGATATTCTTCCCCTTTTAGGTAATGGTTTTCTTTCTCCTTCATATTAACTTGAGTGAAATTGATTATGATGTGTCTGGGGGATGTCTTATTCGGATTGAGTTGTGCTGGAGTTCTGAAACTGTCTGCTATCTGAATTTCAGAATCTCTTGGCATATCTGGAAAGTTCTCCTTCATAATCTCATGGAGAAGAGACTCTGTGCCTTGTTAAGCCACTTCGTCACTTTCGGGGATCCCTATAAGACAAATATTGGATTTCTTAGAATTATCCCAGAGCTCTCTGAGAGAGTGGTCTGTTTTTGCTCTCCATTTCTCTCCTTCTTTGTGGGTTTGGGAGTGTTCGAAAGCTTTGTCTTCAATGTCAGAAATCCTTTCTTCTGCTTGCTCCATTCTGTTACTGAGGGATTCTACTGTGTTTCTAAGATCTTTGAGGGATGCAACTTCTTGTCGCAATGATTCAAAATCTTTGGTCATTTGCTCTTCGAATCCATTGAATAACCTTTGGAATTCTAATTCAATCTTATTTCAATCCAGATCCTGAATTCAATTTCTGACATCTCAGCTATTTGTTTGTGCATGAGGTCTTGTGCTGTTTCTGCCCCATTCATTCTTGAGGGAGTTGATCTACTCTGATTATTCATATTGCCGGAGTTTTTCTGTTGATTTCGCCTCATAGTTGCTTTCCACCGTTGCCTCTGGCCGTCCTCAGAGTTGGGGAGGTGTCTCTCCAAGATTAGACCCCAGCGGGATCACTCTATTGTTGCTGGATCTTTGTAGAGAGTAACCCTGTTTAGTTCCTTTGGGGCTGCTGTAGTTAGGGGATTCTGGTTGTGGAAGCAGCTCTAGTGTGCGACACACCCGGATTCAGCAACAGGGCTGGGGGTGGTGCGCACGGTTCTCTGTGCCTGGCGCCTAGTGACTTTGGCACAGAGAGCCCAAGGCTCTAGCAGCCTCTGGCCAGGTGAAGGGCTCTGTGCAGAGGCAGGGAGTGCTCCAGAGGGCACGCAGCTACCAGAGTCCCTGGTCAGATGGATGAGCTAATGTGGAGGCTGGGAGGACACAGGAGGGCGGGACGCAGGGTTGCGTGGCTCCTGCAGTTCCTGGTCAGGGAATGTGGAGCTGCAGTGGGTGCGGGTCACTGGTCGGGGGTGGCTGCACACCTCTTATGGAGGTCTGGGTAGCGCCTAGCCCAGGAGTTTGAGGTTGCTATGAGCTGTGACATCAGGGCACTCTACCGAATGCAACAGCCCAAGGCTCCAGTGTTCCAAAACCGTCTCACTCTGCCCCTTAGGATTAGGGCTGTGAGGAAGTTTAGTCCCCGCCTTTAAGCTGCTCAGTTACTAGGTTACTTTGTCCTGCCCGATCCTTGCTCTGGGACCCTGAGGGCAAAGCTTGCTTGAGCAGTTTTTCCACACAATGGCTTTCACTGAGCCCAGATCAGTGGCTCATTTTGGGGCCCTGGACAATGCCCAATTTTCTCCACACTTTTGCTCAAGCTCTCCCCAAGGCAGCTCAACTGAATGCCAAGTTCAAGAACATCAAAAGAGTTCACAGGTAAGGCCTTTCCAGTTTGCAGTTTCACTGCTGCTTGTACTCACGGTTCCTGGCGTGATTAGGTTGATTGAACACACGCAGCCACTTGCCAGTTTTCCACTGTTTTTGTCTTCCTCCTGGGGTCCAGAAGTCCCTTGCTGGCTCCCTGTATCCTGAAAGGGATGATCATAGGCAGATCCCACCGGCCAGAGATATCTGGAGTCTTGTATCCCGAGACTCGCCAAGCCCAGTTACAGGGAAGCTGTTACTCAGCCACCATCTTTAATCCTCTCCCCATAAACCTTTAAGTTAAGGCTTCCTCCTCTACCTGCATAAAAGCAAGAACTGAGGCTTGGGGAGGCCATGCGGTTTTCCCAGGGTCATAGTTCTAGTAACTTGCAGGTCATATAACTAACACCCAGTCACTGCAAGCTTGACTGGCTTTAAACAGGCTTATTCTCTACTGTCCTGTGCTAACAAAATAGACAGATTTGCTAATTTTAAAGTTTCAAAACAAAGCATTGTATTAGGAATTATTTTCCTCTTCAAAATCAGTGCTCGGTCCTTTCTGTGGCCTGACTCTAATCATTTTCTGGCCTTGACTTCACCTAGTTCTTGTGAAGAACTAGGTATAACTAGGGGAATTTTTAAGAAGGGAAGCGTTCATTACAGACAAGCATGCCTGCCTCTGATTTAGAAAAGAAAAAAAATCCCTGTGTGCATTTTTAACCTTGAGCTATATGAATTTTAAAAGGATTCAATAATACTGTAAAGCTCCGTGTACTTCCACCGAATCCCACAGTGACAGTATGAAAGGCATCTGTCTCCTTCTTCTGGCATGATGGAGGAAACCCTCAGGAATGTTAGGAAGTAATGCCTGACCCCGTTCTCACCAGTGTATCATCCCCTGACCTCTGGGAGTGGAGAATTATATATATGGAGATGTTAATTCACAGGATTTCTTCTCCCTTACAGGAAGTTAAATATAAAAGCTCAGCCAAGAGGTTGGAAAGGAAGGAATGCTAGCCTTCCTTGGGTGTCTACCATGTGCTGGTGCTGTAGGGGGTGGCCCTCAGTTGGTCATTTCCTTCTGTACGCTGACAGCCTTGGGAGGGAGGACTTAAGGTGGCTGTGGTAATTTATTTATGAACCTGATCCCAACAGGCTTGCTTTCTTAACTTGAAAGAAAGCTTCTTCAAGGGTTCCTGGCTACTGCACAATGACCCACACACACACTATGTGGCACGCAAGGCCTTCTCTGACCCTGTGGGTGTCACCTTTCATAAACAGGAGCACATCACCTCATCCACTTCCTCTCTCCAGTTATTTCCAAGAGGCCAGAAAATCAATTAAGGTTTCTGAACCCAATTACACAGCATCTTCTGGCTCTTTGCATGGTCCTTCCCTTCCCCATCACCCCATCCTGACTTGGGGAGCTCTTACTTACCTTTTTAGACTCATTCTGGACATTTTCTTCCCTGCACAGACTTTTCTCATCCTACCCAAGCCTCTCTCAATCGATACCTTCCTTTGGCCGCCTCACTGTGGCTTAGATATAGCTCTGCTTGCTTAGCACACCACGCCAGAGGGTTTGTTCATTAATTCATTCATGCTAAACTATTAATAATTCATAATAATAACAATTAAATATTAATTGGGCCCCTAATTTGTGCCAACCACTGTTCTTCTCAATACTGGCCAATGACACTTAAGATGACTAGCTCAGGATGGACTAGTGACAAAGTACAGTAAGTCAAACCCTCGGGCCTTTGCTGAAGAATTGAGAAAGAAGTGAGCCTGTTCTTTCTGGGCTTGCTGAGGAGCTGCATAAGTAAGGAGTGAGAATGGCCACCTGGCCAGCACTCAGCTAGTCTGTCTGAGAAAGAAGGCAGGGAAGAAAGCTGAACCCAGAGGGAGACAGAGAGTGTGCTACACTGAGAGCCTCAAAAGGTCCTTTGAGGAGTTCTATACTTGGTTTTATGTGCCAATACATTTTCCTTTCTTTTTGTTCTAGTGCTAATTTGGGTGGAGTTTCTATTTCCTGTAGCCAGAGAGCCCTAATGGCGTTGTAAATGAAAGCAGGCGATGCCTGGCAGAGAAGGCCCTTCTGAGGAAAGAATTAGGTGGGGGAGCCTGGGCACTGGGGCTGGCGAAGGGGAAAGCTCTGGGCAGGCAAGGTGGGCAGGTGAGGGATGGGTGGACTGAAAGGGCCTCATAAAGCAGGCTCAGAAGTTTGGATTTCATGCTCAAAAGCCCTGAGGAGCTGGCAGAGGTGTGATTTTTATTAAGCATGTGGAAATGGTGGCCAGGAGGATGGATCAGAGAGAATGGAGACTGAGGCCAGAGGGGTGGGAGATGCAGTGACAGTGTGGCAGCTATATTTTTGCTTTCAAAAGCCAGTTGCTCTACGAAAATTTTTAAAAGGTCACCTTTTCCATTTTTTAAATGATGACACTATTACCAAAGCTAATTACTATCTTTCTCTTCCAAATTTTGAAGACCTCAGTTTGATAATTTGTTTTTTACAAGTTTTACTAGGTTTGCTGGTGGGGTCAGGGGAGTAGATAGGCGAGAACTCACAGCCCATTATTCCACTTGAGTGGGTAAATCTGGTCCCACAGAACTGCATTCACCCATGGGGCTTATCTGTTCAAGACACAACCTTCTATTCTCCAAAGCCCTCTGCCATTTCCCCTAAGTGCACACTCAGAGTAATAGTTTGTTAAATGAATTAATGTGTTTGTATTCTTCCTTCATTACACCTCTCACCTGTAAAGAGAGAAATAGAATATATGCCTTTCTCAGAAAATCTGTGGACTTTAAAAATTACCTACGTTGAATTTGATAATAAAGTCAAAATACTCATTAACCTGGACTTCACAAATCCTAACCTTTAATATCTACAAAATAGCTACCTACTAATTAGTTTAAAGGACATTGAGATGAAAATAGTCGTTACTTAAGAGAGCAAAGGTTTTGTTCCAACTCAGTGAAAGTATACTGTTAAAATTGGGATAAAAAGGGCAGCAATGTTTAGGCTGGTAAATTGCATTTGCTTGAGTGGTTCTCAGATGTTAACGTGAATGAGAATCTTCTGGAAGGTTTGTCCATACACAGACCACCAGACACTCCACTGTCATTTGTGATACAGTAGGACTGGCCTGCACAGCCTGTCAGATTTCCAGGACAGAACCAGTTTGAAACCATAGCTAGGCAGTTGAGTCATATAATTATTAAACACTAAAGTAACTGGAGAACTAAGGCAAAATCATAGTTAATTAATTGTACATACTATGTAATGTATAATCACATATGTATGTATGTGCGTGTATTACATGTATATATTTCCAGTCCTTTTTATATTTAATTCTCCTAGAGTACAAACAAACTGCATCTTAGGTATTCTCTAAATATTCATTGCTTTTATGTAACTTGCTTCTGAAGACCCTCAGTGCCTACGGCAGGGTGTCTTCCCCACAGAGAAGGTGTTGGTGCCACACTGTGGTTAAGAACACAAGCTGCAGCGGCGCTCGTAGTTCCGTGGGTAGGGCGCCAGCCACATGCACCAGGGCTGGTGGGTTCGAGCCCAGCCCAGGCCTCCTAAAACAAAAAAATAGCCGGGCATTGTGGTGGGCACCTGTAGTCCCAGCTACTCAGAAGGCTGAGGCAAGAGAATCGCTTAAGCCCAAGCGTTTGAGATTGCTGTGAGCTGTGACACCACAGCACTCTACCAAGGGCAACAAAGAGAGACTCTGTCTCAATTTTAAAAATAAATAAATAAAAAAGAACATAGTCTGCAGGACTAGTGGCTGTGTGACCCTTGACAAGGCATTTGAACCCCCAGTGCATGTTTCCTCATGTGAAAATAATAAAAGTTTCTCTTCGGGGGAGCTTGCTTAGTGATTCCGATAACACGGGCACCCATCCCGTGGATGGCTAGCTATTCCCACATCCCCTGCCCCCCACCACACACACAGGTTTCCCACGGTCTCCAGCCACAGTGTCCTGGCTCATGTAAGACTCTCAGCCAAGAGCACACTCCCTACTGGGCCTGCATGCCGCCTTGCTGGCTCTGTGACTTTGGGCTCCAGAGCTGGCTTATCCCTCTGACACCACATGGTGCCAGCACAGAGCAAGCTCTCAACTGTGCAGCTCTTCTGCCATCTCTTCCAAGCCTCCTCTTCCTCCTTTGCACTCCTGGGAACATCTCCCTGCTTCTCCAGGGCACCTCCTGTGCTCTCCCAACAGTCCTTACCTACGGGTTTCTTCTCCTGTGCTCTCAGCTCCCAAGGTCCAGGGCTGTGCCTCAGTCAATTCTGGGACCCCACAACAGTTAACTGCAGCTAATGGGCTTTGTACTTACAACGCATTTAACCAATGTTTGTTGAGAAAAAGAAGGAAGAGAAGAAAAGAAAAGAAAAGAGAAAGAAGGAACACAGGGAGGGACATTTTTACTATAACTTCTGAAACTAGAGGTAAATCTCTTGGGTAGAAAACCTAGAAAATTATTTAAGTTGAACCATATGCAACTGTTGATACTTGGCAGCTTCCAATCTATAAAACAGGCAATTCAAGTGGTTCAAACTAATAGTTATTTAATATGAGTGTATTTGAACCTGGGTAATATATATAACAAAACTTCTTAGTTTTATAATACTATGTACAAACCACTAGGAGTGGATACTAAGCTTGAAGTTTACATAGTCTGGGAGGCTCTTTTTAAGCAACAAAGACAAAATTACTAACAAGATGTTATATTATGGGGTCTTGGCAAGGCCTTGGCCAGGGAGAAACTCTGAAACTTGGCCATTTGCTTTTTAGTGAGTTCAGCACCCAGGAGGAAGGCACCTCCCAGGGCCTGCTTTGACAATGGGAGCTACTTAGGCACGTGTGAGTCAGAAGAGTCAGGGTTTTGGGGAGAATGTATATGAGAAGAACACTCCTATGGGCAGATAACTCAGGTGCCAGCAAGTCCATGCTGCAATCACACAGAGCGACGCAGAGACACTGCACGATTGCTGGGCTGGCCCATAGATTCCTAACAGCGATATTTGTAAGCTCCAATGAGCCTCCACATCAGACAGACTTCAAAGGCAGATGGTTTATTCTTCCGTTGAAATTCTCATGTTCATATGTTTCATGTATTTTCCCTCAGATGGAATGTTTTGGAACAGAAAGGGAGCTAATTAAGAAAATTTAAGCCATGCTGGGTAAACACTGAAGCGGGGGTGGGTAGGACCAGGAGTAAAAGCTTTATAAAACTTGTGCTGAAAGACAGGGATAAGGGCAGGTTCCAAACACAGAGTTCCTGACATTTCTAGAAAAGTCTCTGAGAGGGCTTGCAGGAAGAGTTATTAGATTCAAAATTTACTATTATGCTGGGAGTGGTGGTACGGAGCTTACTGAAATGCCATAAAGAAATTCTAATTCCATAGTTCCCCAAGCCAAGCAAACATAAACTCTTATGTTAGGAGTGGATCTCCAGGAACCAATTTTTTTTTTTTCCCTAGAGATAAGCTTGACTGATCCAGTCCCTTTCTGAGCTTAGTTACAACATAAACCTCCTTCAAGTGTTATGTCCTGGACCCCAGCATCCTGCTACTCCCCTAGGTCTCCCTTTGCCCATGGGTATCCATGCTCCACCAACCAAACCCAATGAACATGAGAGAAAGGTGCCCTCAGAGCATGGGGAAGAATTCCTGCTTCAGCATCCCTCACCCCACCCCACCACGGGAATTCAGGTATTACATGTCTCCTGGCTCGCCTCCTACAAGAGAGCAAAGGACCTGAAAATAACAGGACTTGTAGTCCCTCTTCTTCATTTTGGGACACTGGGCTATCAGACCTGACAGGAGGGTGCTTATCCCATTTGCATGTCTAACTTAAATATTTAAAACACAAGCATTAAAAAAGAAATTTGACAACCATGGGACGTGCTGTTTAGTACTCTGTAACAAAAAGCTTTGCCAGGCTAGCTAGGCTAGGCAAAACTCAGCAAGTATGAATATTCATTAATAAGACTATGAGAAGGGCACTGATGGACTAAAATCCTGGACCCTAAACAGGCCACTCAGGATGGTTTATTGATGTAATAACACACATTTGTCAGTAGGTGGCAGGTTTTTATAAATTTCCAATAACTGGCGACTATTGCACCATTCTTGGGGGGTGTGGGAGTGTGAGTGTGTGCACATGTGTGTCAGTGCCTGTGTGTAAAGTGTGTAGGAAATTCAACATCAGCTTCTGAGACACCTCAAGAGGTTGATTATTGATTAGATAGTTTGAGACAATCACCACCATTTTGTACCCAGCACAGCCTTCTGAACCTACTAATCAGATTAAAGCTCTGTCTAGTGTGTTGGGAAACTAGGTATTTTCATGCAAAAGAATGAAGTTGGGCTCTCACTTTGTACCAAATACAAAAATTAACATTAAATGGGTTAAAGACCTAAACACAAGACCTAAAATTATAAAATTCCTAGAAGAAAATATAGGGGAATGTTTCATGATGTTGCATTTGGCAAGGATTTCTTAGATGTGACACCAAAAGCATAGGCAACAAAAGCAAACACTGTCTAGACAAATGGGACTACATCACACTCTAAAATCTTATCTGTGTCAAAGGATTTAAGCAGTGGCCTGAGAAGACAACTTATGGAATTGGAGAAAATATTTGCAAATTATATATCTGGTAAGAGGCTAACTATTCAGATTATATTTTTTTAAATGCTGTAATTCAACAACAAAATAAAACTCAAATAACCCCATTTGAAAATTGGCAAAGAATTTGAATGGACATTTGCTGAAAGGTGATTTCTAAATGGCCAAGAAGCATATTAAAAGATGTTCAACATCACAAATCATTAGAGAAATATATGTTAAAACCAACAAAAATGCAGAATAACTGTGAATTTAAAAAAATGGAAAGCAAAAAGTATTGGATGGATATGGAGAAACTGGAACCTGTATGCATTATTGGTGAAATCATAAAATGAAATAGCTGCCATGGAAAACAGTACAGTACCCCTCTAGATACTATAAATAGAGGGGCTGTGATTAAAAAAAAAAAAAAAAATGGAAAGCAACAAGTTCTGGATGAATATGGAGAAACCCTTGTGCACTACTGGTGAAAATATAAGATGATGTAACTGCTATGAAAAACAGTATGGTACCCCTCTTCAGGCTGCTGGTGGTGTTGACCTGTTCATACAAAACCTCAGCTAGCAAAGCATTATATGAAATACTAAAGTAGAGATTTCACAACTGAAATAGCAACAACCAAGGAAATGCTTTCTGTTCCTAGAAATCATAGAATTTTGTCGCTCAGGGTGGAGAGAAGAAGGAAATGACACTGACATTCATTTCATGCTTGTGTATGTACTAACCAAGGATGGCTGAGTTATCTACGCTGATAATCAGTGGATGGTTCCATGCACTGTTCATGTGCTCCCCAGCATGGCTGAAGGGCTCATCCCTTCAGCAGCTAGGCATGCTGCGGGCAGAAACCTTCAGCTGCAGGAAGCTGTTTTGTCCAAAGACAAAAGCTCAACCCCCTTCCCCCAATCTGGGAGAAATCTGAAGAATCAGTCCCTCTTCAGGCCACCTGGACCAGCTGAGGCCTTTGCCTAGGCTGCATCACAGCCTCTCCCTCTGCCCAAGCCTGCTTCCTATGGCTTCTGCTGGTCTCAGAATCTGTCTCCCGTCGAACTTGCCCTGCACCAATCCTGCAGGGAGTATGAAAGCTCAGTCTGAACCTGAAATTTTATTTGTAATTGAATTTTAATTCCATCTCAAGCTTCTGTTCTGCCTAAGGGTGATACTTTAGTGTTAGTCAATTCAGGGTAAAGTCAGTCTATTCATGCCTTCTCCCTAGGATTACATCTCTTTTTCATGGGATCCTGGCAGTTATCTTCTCTCTGTGCCAGCAGCCATTGCAACACCTCTGTCCTGTCTACTGCTATCTTGTGGTCAATGCCCATTGGAGCCGCATCTTTTCTGGCTTGATAACAGGTCTCATCTGGCAGGCATTTTTCAGTGCCTCATCCTTACCATTTGCAGGTACATGGGAAGGACCACTTGTGGGTTAATTGAGGACAACATGAGGCTATTATATAAAATACCGGGCAAAAAACCCACCAAGTTATAGTTTCATTGTTGAGTACTAATGGTAAGCACCAAAGTAAGTGATTTAGAGTTACGCAGAATGGTCTTAAAGAAGAAATTATTTTTTGGTGTTCCTGTGTAAGAAAAAAGTCATTGGGCATGTTCTCCTGCATAAAAAAGTTTTAAATTAGTTCCATGCAGCTTCCCACACCGATTTAACATATATTTCTCAAGTTTGGCATTATTCAAGATGCTGGGGACACAGTAGAGAATACATACAGGCAAGGCCCCCTGACCTTCCTAGTTTTTGGTAGGAATTTTGTTCCAGGGACTTCCACAGCAATGATTTCAATGTGAAGGCCACTAATGAGATGGCATTTGCCCTTCGTTTGACCTGTTAGGCTAGATACCATTTCCAGTAGCCCTCACACCAAGGGACATCAGCATTGCTTTCTGTTCAGTTGACTGTCACCGTCGATGACTAAAGCCTAAGTCAGCAACTTAGGCTTTCTCCACGAATTGGTAATACATAAGCCACATCTGGCTGACAGACATGTTTTGACTGGTTGGTCCATTGGTTTTAAAAATATTTTTAATTTTGGAGAATTTGAAGACAAATTAAGATTTCTAATTTCTCTTTAAGGAAAAAAAAAAAAGTAATATGCAGTAGGCTAAGGTTTATAGCTTCAGATGGCAACACATTTACTGAAAGTAAGTGCTACCTCTCCCTGCGCCTCCCAGACACCTTCAGATGAGACAGATTTGTGGCTGTTCAACAAAATCTGGTCATACAGCCTCCTTCACCTGCTCTACCTCCCTGGCTGCTGGAAGCCTGTTTTTGGAGGGTTTTGTCTTTAAATTAACAGAGACTGACAAAGCTGTATTCTGGGGCTTATTCTATTGCCTCACATACTGTAGTATTTACCTGGCCATGCTTTGATGTGGTATTTTTCACCTGCAATGAGATGTTTGATAAGAAATGATCATAAGTGACTCACTGACACTTAATTGTGATGTGATACCCAGTATTATACCTTTATGATGACCTCTAGCCATTAGTGTTATTTGTGAGATCAAGTTACTTGTTCATCCTCCTTTCAGCATGATAGGAGGCACAACCCAGCCCCCTGTATGTGGGTGAGGCCATGTGGCTCTTCCACCATTTAAGTGTGGCAGGAAGTGCATCATTTCCAGATGAAGGTATCTGCCTGCACAAAATCCTCCAGAGCCCACTTTTCCTCTTGTTATGGCAACCAGCAACATTTAGGTTGGTGGCTGCTGCCTGCTGAGTCCCAGAGCAGGGAGACATGGGGCAGAGCCCCTAGAAAGAGGTCTTGGAGCATGACTGAGAAGCAGATCTTTGTGGATTTAATTAACTAAGGATTTGAGTCTTTCAATATTGCAGAATGCCCTGGTCTGTACTGAGTGATACAGCCCATAAAAAGAATTTCTCTGAAAGTCCTGGCTAAATTATTCTCATCCCAGCAACTGGATTCTACTCATTTATGGACCCTGAGAATCTTCTTTAGCTTCTAGGAATCTTGAACCTAACTGTAGCAGAAGTGTAGACTTTTGTGATGTTTAGTGGGTGTTCTGAATTTTCTCCTGGTTTAATCTTCCTTTCTTTTTCTTTCATTCTTTTGTTGTTGTTGTTGTTGTTGTTGTAAGTAGTCTATGTTGTAAAAGAAAGAGCAATACTGTATATAAAAACAAATAATTATATTGTTTGATTTGATCTACTTTTCTTTCAAATACATTTATGTTTCCCTTGAAAGAAATTAGTTTGTACTGATGTATAAAATAAAAAGTAAAACCCCTGAGAATCTGTCACACATATTTTTACCAGGTCTATCCATGATTGTAGCATTTATCTCTAGCCATGAATGTGGTATTTATCTCATAGGACTTTCTAAGTCTTCTTTTTAGCAGTGGACTATAAGAGAGGTTAATGAATTATAGGATTTGAGGAATTTTTACATAGGAAGTGTCACCTTCAGAAATTTCTTACCTCTTCTTGTGGTTCATTATAATAAATTATTATGGAGTACTTAAGTTGCCAGTGGGAGATTGGAAGCATTTATAAGGAAATATGTGGTTTGTGCTTTTTATTGATTCATTTTTAATCATGTAGAAGAATTTTCTGGCACTTAGAGTTATTTGCCATTTATTACCAGGAGTAGAGACAGAGTAGCACAGGCATTCTTGCTTAAGAAAATGCCCTGGGACAGATGTAGTCTTTCTTGAGTCACCTACTCTACTAGTTTTTTATTGCTGAATAACAAATTGCCATAAACTTAGCAGGTTAAAACAACACTGATTTATTACTCACAATTCTGTAGATTGTAAATTCATGTAAACTCAGCCAGGTTCCAAGAGCAACCCAAGGTTCAAATTAGGCATGGACCAGGTTGGGGGTATGAATGCATTACCAATCTCATTCAAGTTGTTGGCTAAAGTCAATTCCTTGTGTGTATAGCTCTGATCTTCTCATTTCCTTGCCAGCTATCAGCTGCCAGCTGGTCTTTGCTCCTGTAGTGTCTAATATCCCTTTTCATGTGCCCCTTCATCTTCAAATCCATCAGTGAGCATCTGGTCTTTCTCACACTTTGAATCTTTCTGACTTTCCCTTCTGCCTCCAGCCAGGGAAGACTCTGCTTTTAAAGGATTCATGATTATTCACCTAGATAATCTCCCTATCTTGAAGTCAACTGATTAGCACCCTTAATTACAACTTTGAAATCTCTCTTATTATTTAACATAATTATGACCCATAATGTCACATAATATAATCAAGGGAGTAACTTCATGTGCCAAAGGTCCTGGGGAGAATCAAGAATAGTGCTTCTACATCCTCTGACCATTCTGCTACTCTCTTCCATCATCTTTGATAACTCCTTTTTACCTTTTTATTTCAGACCAACTCCCATCTGTTCTGGAGAATTCAAAACTAGCTGCTACCCATATATCCATTTCAATCAAGCATGTCATTAGTTCAAGTATGTACTTTTTACTCACATCTATGTTGTGTGTCCAAAATATAAGGTGAAGAGGAACAAGCAGACAAGGTCATGGACAGCATGGTGAAGAAATTGGAGCAAAAACTCCAGGGCCAGGTTTGTTTACTAGTTGTATGACTCTGAGATTTACTTAATCTCTCTATGCCTCCGTTCCCTCAGCACCGAAATGGAGATTATAAAAGTAACTACTTGACAAAATTGTTAGGAGGATTGAATAAGTTAGTATATATAAAGTGCTTGAATAGACCTGGCACAGGGTTGCTACTATAATGTTTTTCTTAGAATAATACTTGATGCTGTGAAACACAAACCCCAAATCTTAGTGGCCTGATGCAGGCAAAGTTCATTTTCTCACTTGCATTATGGCTCAAGGGAAGTGTTTCTGGTTGAGAAGCTTTCTAATGTGGTCATTCAAACCAAGACTCATTACATTCAATCACTCTTTCTGTAAATCACTGGGTCTCAAAATGTCAACCAAGGACCACCTGGCATCCTTGGTTGACATTTTGAGACCATTTCCACAAGCACCCTACACACACACACACACACACACACACACACACACTTTTCAACTGTGTGTCTGCAAAGGGCTGGAGTTTTTTATATTCTTCAACCAAAACAATATAGCAGGTAGAATACTGAAGCAGAGGTGAGAATCCAACTCTCTCTTAAGTTAGAAGACAAAGAGATTTTCAAAAATGTAAAATAACATCCCTTTTGTCATTTTTTGTTTGAGCTAATGTGGTTCATTTTTATAAAATATACTATTTATATAATTAATGTTTATATTATTTATATTTGTATTTTTTAATGAATTCATACTCTTGATAAATAGCAATAAATATTTCTTGATAAATAGCAATAGAAATAACTTACAGTAGCAAATGCTTTTTGGAGTTCTAAATAAATTTAAGACTATAAAGAGATTATGAAACCAAAAGTGAGAGATCCAATGATGTAAATTCTGGGAGAATTTTCCATTCAGCTGGTGAAAGGAGTCTTGAGGACCACACTGAGGACCCTCCTATAGGTCAATCCTGGAATTAGCACATTATTTCCACTCAGACACATGGAACTCAGACACATGGTCACACCAAACCAAAGGGAGACTGGGGAATGGACCTGGCTACTGCCCAAGAGAAAGCAGAAATGGGTCTCTCTCCACCTCATCTTTTTTATCATAGTTGACAACTATCTTGTCTAGTGTTTTCCAAGAGCACTAATAAAATATAGTCAGACAACTCCAAGAAATTCTAGAATTGTAACATAAGTCCGCTGTTAGCCTCAGTAGTTTAGAAGTTGGCAGAGACTTATCTGATATAGCTATGTATGTAGCCAAAGAAGTAAAGGAAGTAAAAGAAGGGTGTATTAGTCTTTTCAGAATCAGGTTATTAAACAATGAGTGAAATGTTCTAGAAACATTTCTGATCCCTTTTGAAATCAAGAGTGAAGGATGACTGGTACTAAATGCTCTTTTGTTTGTTTTTTTGTTTGTTTTTGGTTTGCTTTGATTTTTGCTTTGATATCTGATACTAGTTGCACAAAATCCACTTTAGAATTTGAGAAATTGATGGCCTTTGGCAGTCTACATCACAAGTCAGCCATCTTATACTTTTTGGAATAAGACATGAGTTTTATACACACACACACACACACACACACACACACACGACAACCATACATTAGGGTTCAGTTGCCTGGAGAATATGATTGAATTTTATATCACCAAAAATCTGAGAACAAGACTTGAGTGAGTACTAGCATAGACTTAGACAAAATCTTAAGGTGGAAATTTGATTTTTAAATTTGTCGTGACTAGATTAATTTTAGATGTTTATACCACATATAAGTTGAGAAATTTGGAAATTGATATTTAATCTGCCTTTGTGCTACATGTGGTCTTTATTATGCACTAGGGACCCTTGTGCAATTAGTATGTGAGTAGACATTTGTAGCTGTATCTTTGCTTTCATATGTTCTTTGTGTTATAATTTATTGGAGATATAAGACCTTGATAAGGAGCTGTTCAGAGGACAAGGTCAATCCACTTTAGAATCCTCCCTTTTATGAAATAAATTCTGTGCTTAAAAAGAAACAAACTTCGCCCAGGACATATTGTTTGATATTTGCTTGGTGCTTCAAGGTAGCCATTGCTAAGTAACAAAACATATGTGAATCCAAATTTTATAGAACAAATCCTTCTATTAAAAGGGATGCAGCAGAGAAAGATGAAGCTTTTCTTGCCTCCTTTGTCCCATAAAAAAGAACAATCTTGAAATCAGATGGCTGCAGGTTTTCCACCCCTAAGCCATTAAGACATTATTGTTTCCTGGACAGAAAGAACAAGATAGGTGGTTTTAAGGTCAGTGGGGGCCAGTGGCTTTGTCTCGGACCCAAGCCCTTTGTATTGCCTTTTCCCCCCTTTCCCAGCCTCTCGATTTGGCCTCCCATTTGGTTTGATTAACAAGTGCACAGTAAGATTGTTGTTTCCTCACAGGTGTTAGAAGAAAAAATTCAGACAAATTAAATTGAATAGAGTTTAATTGACCAAAGAACAATTTGAGAATTGGGTGGACCCCAGAACCAGAAAAGGGTCAGAGTGACTCCAGGACTGCCAGACAGTCCGATAACATTCATGGACAGAAAGGGGAGAGTGACATATAGAAAACCCAAGTGAGGTAAACAGCTGGATTGGTGACAGCGGGCCTCTGCCTTATTTGAACCTGTTCTGAACTGCTGGTGCCTTTGGTTGGCTGAGACTGTGCTACCTGTTACAAGAGTATGTTCCAGTCTGTTTATGCATCAAGTTAGGTTCCAGTTCACTATGTACTGAGAAACCTTGAGGCCAAGCATAAAATATACACGAAGGCAGCTTTTAGCCAAGGTTAATTTAGCACAGCCATCACATGTTGGTGTCCAAATCTGAGGGCAAAGGAGATGACAACAGAGAAGAAGAGACTTCTTCATTTCTCCCTTGGAGAGAACCTCTCCAGCAGACTTCCCATCATATCTCGATGATTGGGACTGTGCCCCATGCCCTCCTGTAGACTGATTATTGACAAAAGGCACCAAGGAGCCATAATTGGCAAGAGCCAGTCTTGGTTAGTTCATTGCTGCCTCAATCAAAGTGGGATCCTACTTGCAAGTAAGAAGGAGGAAAGAGATACTTCCGGGCAGAGAGGTTAACCAGGACCAGTGCGCCTGGTATGTGGAACAAGCAAGACTCAAAGAACATCATCAAAGCACAACTGACCAGTGAAAATCATTTCCAGTTGGGAGAGGTTTTCCCCTGCTACTGAGATAACTACTCTGTCATGCCCCCTGACTTTTCAAGCCACTTGCAGCTAATGGAAAGCCCTATTATTATTTTCCATCTCAAAACAGTCTTGCTTTAACAGTTAGAACTCCCAGTTATGAATAATATTAGAAAATACAAACTTGATATGAGTTAAATCTCTCCTCCCCCAGCCATGGCTGATGTGGAGAGAGCACTTGCAAGGGCTGTGATCAGTGACTTCCCTCTCTCTTCACCCTGTTCCTAGCTCACTAGCCATAGGTCGGGTGCAGCGGGGAAAGAATTCTTCCCTGATTGATGCCATCCTAAGAAGGCTTCATGCTCATTGGGCATGGTGGACTCATTTGTGGGTCCTTAGGAGGTTGCTCCACTGGATCCCTCTGACTACAGTTCCTGCAACACAGGAAACACATGTGACATTTTTCTGAAACCAAACAGTGAAAGTGGGAGTGAAGGGGGTGGGGGTGGGGTTTATGATTTCACCAACCTGACGATCATGAACTGAGACCATCAATTGAACAGGGCACCCAGGGAGAGGACCACAGGGCACCTTAGCAGTGCACAGACTCTTCCATATCCAAATCCAGTGGCCTCTTCCCTCTCCATAAAGAGCTCTCTTTCCAAGTTGCCTTAACCTTCCAGGTGTTGGCCTGGAATTTGAAAAGCTCCTGGACAACTTTCTCTGCAGGTCTCAGGAAACCTTTTTGCCCTGAGTCAGGTAGAAATGCAGTTGCTTCCCAGATGGAGACCTCTCTTCTCACCTAAGATAGTTCAGGCAGCCTTAATGTCAGACAAAACTCTCCACTTCTGCAGGATTGGGGACTTGGTATTCACACCCAAGTTGGTCAAATGATGCTCAATGTTCAGTCAACCACTTTCCCCTTTCCCATCCTGCTGGTGTAAGTGTGTAGTCTTAACAATGGTGAACTGGTTTTCACTGGTTCCTTTGTACTTCACATGAAATTCCACATCTGTCCCTAAGGAGAAACATCCCAACCCAAAAGGGTGAGCTCTATGTTTTGTTATAATACTGTGGTGTCCCAAAGAGTAATTAGCGTTCTATAGGCTGCAAGTTCCTCCAATAATGGTTCTGACTAATAAATTTTCTAGTTTAAAACCTTGGCAAAAGGTTTGTTATTCTCTATCTGCTGTCAGCTATGAACTCCAACCACCACTGGCCTCTTTCCATAAATTCATTGTCTCTAGTTTGCTGGTCAGGGAAATCGAGAAAGAAATTAAGTTTTTAAGATTGGCTGATTAAAAGATCCTAACTCAGAAATCTAACTTTTCCTTGCCCATTTAGTCAAAAGTACAGTGTATCTCCTCCTTGGAAGCTGTTTGGTACCTCCTGTTTGTTTTCCTTTGTGTTCTGGATAGATGAAATTGTTTGCACTCTAATCACCAGAGAACTGAGCCATAATTACAGTACGATACTTCACCCAAAATGCAAATAGTTGAGCGAGAATTTTACTGAGATCCTTGTGTATGCAAACATACATCAGTGAATTCATTCTGTTCCTTAATTGGGCAGCCTATCCAAACAAAAGGTAGGGCTATCTGTGTGAATGTGGTTATGGGAGTATGAGTTTGCTTTTGTGCTGGAAAGATTCAACATTGTTATAGTATTAATAGTAAATACACGTGGAAATATGATAGATCTAACTGTGCCTGTAAATTAACCAGACCAATATTTAATAGTTTTAAACTGAAGACCAGAGGACAACAAATGTGAAACCACTTTATAATAGTTCCTGGAATATTTTGGATTAGTTACACATTCTTAGTAATCCTAGTTTATCTCTTGTTCTTATTGTTGTTGTTTTCATAGTTAGCGTAGTTTCAGCAGCTATTCCTGGCCTTTGGAATATAATTATGTTTCTCTCTTGAGCTATAATTTGGCTGCTGCAGCCAGAGGAACAAGGTTTGTGTGGAATCAAAGCTGACAACAGGGGGTGGGAGCTGTAGCTCTGACATTCCTCTGCTGGCTGACAGCCCTGTAACTCTGAGTGTATAAAAAGACATTCCCGAAAATGGTTACCAAAACCAAATCCAGCTCTTGCATAGATATAGTTTTTTCTATTAGAGGAACGAGCTCTTACTGGCAGGAGTGTTTATTCAGGGCTATTTCTTCCACTTAGCATTTAAGTTACCAAATACTACCTGTTATGCACCTGTCACACTGCCTGCATAGTGCTGCATGCCATGGGATGGAGTTTGCTTTATAAGTACACTTTAGCAAAAATTTGTGTGTACACAAAGAAAGGAATTCAACATCATAGTTGAGTGTGTTAAGATAAATTAAGTTAGTTAGGGTTTAGTACCTCACCAAGAAATCCTGTGCAGTTTAACTTTCCTTTTTAAATGTCTATTCTTTGCCATTCATCTCCCTGATAATCGTAGTAAATGCTATGGATGTAGTTCTGATCATCATGGTGATTCATCTACATCCCAGAGAGATAAGAGCATCTGTAACCCATATTCTTTGCCATGAGGGATGCAAAGGCCCTGTGTCACTTTGCTGGGGCTGCCATAACAAATGTCACAATCTGGGGACCTTAGAACAACTGAACTTTTTCTCAGTTTTGGAGGCTAGAAGTTAGAATTGAAGGTATTTGCAAGGCCATGCTCTCTCTTAAGGTGCTAGGGGAGGATCATCTCTTACTTCTTCCTAGCTCCTATTGGTCACCAGCAACCCTTGGTATCCCCTGACTGGATCACTCCAATATCTGCCTCCATCATCACATGGAATTCCCTCCATGTGTAATGACCCAATGTACTTGGGTCATTACAATATTTACAATATTTGGAAAAGATATAAACAGAAAATAATGAGAGAATAAACAAGAGAAAAAAGTAAACATGTTCCATGTTGGTCCATCAATTTTTTTTTTTTTTTTTTTTTTGAGACAGTCTTACTATGTCGTCCTCAGTAAAGTGCTAGGGCATCATAGCTCACAGCAACCGCAAACTCTTGGGCTTAAGCAATTCTCTTGCCTCAGGCTCCCAAATAGCTGGAACTACAGGCACCTGCCACAACGCCCAGCTGTTTTTTTGTTGTTTAGCAGGCCCAGGCCTGGTTCGAACTCACCAGCCCCAGTGCATGTGGCCAGCGCCCTAACCACTGAGCTATGGGCACCAAACCCATCAATTATTTTTAAAAGGCCAAATGAGAAGAACCAAAAGGGAATGCTCCAGGAGAGGGGGTTGATTTCCAAAGTATAATCCTGGGGCAATGGACCAATAGCATCAGCATTGCCTGGGGA
The DNA here is from genome assembly GCA_963574355.1 of Loris lydekkerianus. Lineage (NCBI taxonomy): Eukaryota > Metazoa > Chordata > Mammalia > Primates > Lorisidae > Loris > Loris lydekkerianus. The sequence continues at coordinate 19,265 of CAUYPK010041941.1, forward strand.
CCTGTTAGAAATGCAAATGCTTGGGCCCACCTCAGACTTACCGGACAGATACTGGGGGCGACGCACAGCAATCAATCAGTACAGTCCTGGGTCACTTAGTAATGGGGTTACATTCTGAGAAATCTGTCATTAGGAGATTTCTACATTGTGTGACCATGATAGACTGTATTTACACAAACCTAGATGGGGTACCCTACCTTACTACCCTCCCAGGTTGCATGATACAGCCTATTGCACCTAGGCTACAAAACTTTATAGCATGTGAGTGGACTGAATCTTGTAGGCAGCTATAACACAGTGGTAAGCATTTGTGCATCTAATCATATCGAAACATAGAAAAGACACAGTAAAAAGCTGGTATCCTGACCTAATGGGACCACCGTTGTACTTGTGATGCATCATTGTGTGACACCTGACTATTTTAATAAGCCCTCCAGGTGACTGTGATACAAGCTATCGGATCAAAACCACTAGTCCTTAAAGCTGGTATGGATATGACTTCCAAGGGCAGCATTTCCTTTCGTTGGGCAGCACCCAAGAAAATCATTAAGCTGAGAAAAAAAACTCATGCTCACTTCTCTAAATCCTACTGCAAAAGCCTACTTTTTTTTTTTTTTTTTTTTTTTTTAAATCATGTTTTGGATCATATTGAAGGGTGAAAATCAGATTGGTTAATTCCAGGGCAGAGTTAGTCAGTCCAGTAAGTAAGGTATGGAAGGAAGCAGTCCTCTCTCACTAGGTTCTGCTTGCCCTAAAGACAACGCAGCATGCGGGGCAAGCCCTGGAGTGAGGTCTCAAGTTGGAGACCACAGAATACTGGCAAGGTATTCCCCAAACCTTTGCATTCCTGCCAGTTTTGGGGATCTCCTGAAGGGCAGATTCTGACTGGGTCTGGACTGGGGTTGAAGAGTCTATATCTCTGACCAGCTCCTGGGGGTCCAGGCTGCTGCTCCAGGGTTCACACCTTCAACAGCAAAACCAGGCAGCATACCAAGGACCCCAATATTTGTTCACACTTTTCAGAAATAGGCAAGTTGGCTTTTATATGCCTGTACTTGTATGTTAGTGTTTTATTTGAAATATTGCCTATTATGCTTGAATACTGAGTATTTGAATGTTATCTTTGAATATTGGTGGAAAAAACTGTCCGTTCTTAAACACTCAACAAGCATTCTGAACATAGAGTTTTGACCTCAGAGTTTCATTGCAGTCAAGGGCCAAAGGAATATGTCCCCAGTGCTCCCCACCTGGCTCTGTGAAAGGCACCCCGGCCCTGGGCTAAAGAGAGGCAGCCCTGCCTTCTGAATGTCGAGGGCATTTGATCTTACACATGCCCAAGGGTTGTCTCTGGTGACCTGCCCAGGAAAGTATCCGAATTCTCCAGAGAGGAACCATGAAGCACAACACTTGTCCCCAAAGTTATTAACCAGTAGTATCCATACATACCAACAAACTTCTAAGGCTTGGGATTGGATTCTGTCTTCAGGGGTTAAAAGAGGATATTTAAATCTAGGTGGAAATAAAGTTCATGTGCAATTTAAAATAGTTTAACATAGTAAAAAAAATGTACACAAACTTTATGTCCACCCTGTATATGACTTTATTTCAAGTAGACATGCAGTGAAATGAAATAGTGAACTATTGGGCTCTTAATATACATTCAGCAAATTCCTTTTTTTTGTGACAAAGTCTTACTCTGTCACCGTGGGTAGGGTGTCATGGCATCACAGCTCACAGCAGCCTCAAACTCTTAGGCTCAAGCAATCCTCTTGCCTCAGCCTCCTGAGTAGTCAGGACTACAGGCACCAGCCACCATGCCTGGCTAGATTTTCTATTTTTAGTTGAGACAAGCTCTTGCTCTTGGTCAGGCTGGTTTTAAACTCCTGAGTTCAAGCAATTCACCTACCTTGGCCTCCCAGAGTGCTGGAATTACAGGCATGAGCTGCCGTGCCTGGCCCTGTTTTTTTGTTTTGTTTTATTTTGTTTTTTTGAGCTAAACTCAATTTCAGGTAATTGATTCTTATAAAAATTAATAACATTAATACTGAAATTTATTCTTTGATCCTACTATTACATAGTATATGCTCACTGAATAATAAGTAAGAGATGCAGGGAAAGATTATAATCCACTACATGGGAGCTATTTTTTCCTTCCAGGTCTACATACAGTATATGTAAACATGTATTTGATATATCTTTAACATTTAATTTTTTAAATATTCTATTGCCATATTCTTATAAAAGTAATTTGAATATTATGTCTTGATTAGAAAATATAGATTTAAAAACAATTTGTTTCACATCCATAAACTGACCTTGTGGAGATACCCCAGGTACATATCTGCCCAGCATTTAAGACATTTAAAACCATAATGGGCCAAAAACCATAAGAAGCTAAAAGTGGCTTCTTCCTACTAAGAGGCTTAGCAAATTTCTCTCCTGGGTAGATAAATCTTTGTTTAGAGGAAAAAAACACCCTCACAGGTCATTTAGAAAGGGAAAACCTTCAGAGCATACTCTGAAAAGGAAAAGGTAAAATAAAAATCTGCTTTATTCTTTTATGTTTAAATTATATATACATGTATATTTTAAAACCTGATTAGAGCAAGAGTTCAGTGCTTCATGGGTATGTCAAGAACAGTGGAATGGCTGAGAACTTTATGAACCCAGGTGAATAACATACAGTTGTAAGCGGACTGCTAGGCAGTGCTCTCCCGGTCTCACCCTACCCTTATTGATCATAAAAAGCCTACCATTTCTTAAAGGCTGCCATGTGCCAGGCAGGTTTGGTTTTTTCCCCTGTATTAGATTTCAATGGACAAAAGGAAACTTTCCTACTTGTAATGAAACTAAACAGCAGGGAAGTTTTGTGTCATGAGATTGTCATCGTGAATTATCTGCCCACAGGTAATGCCATCAGAATAGTACAGATACACGTGGAGTGTTGGATATTAACAAACAGGTAGAAACAACAGCCAGATGTTTAATGACAGGGACTTACTCTTTTTCATCTTGGTATTCTGGGCACTTATGGTGGACTGATATGCTGGTACATATCAGCTATTCAATAACATACTGAACTGAATTGGTCTGGTTTTCTCCATCTGGACTCTTCTTCCCCAACGTCTCCCCATCCTTGTTCTTTCTTGAGCTTCAGATGGTGGCTCTGATGTTCTCTCTTTTAAGTCACTGAAAAATGTTTGGAAACCACAACATAGGCACTATCCCTGGTGTCTTTCCTGGTCTTCCTAAGCCTGACATGGCCACATGGCATTAAAGATGGTTACAAAGGACAAGATCTATCTGTGCCATTTACCAGGTGCAGAGTTCAAGACAGAAATCAGGGAGATTGCAGGGTAGGTTTAGTTTCCCCCAGAATAGTCAGGGGCAAAGCTGGAGGGGGAAAGAAGGGACCAAGTGGCCTATATTTTGCCTTATAGCTGCTGGCTTAGCCACTGAGAATATGTCTCTAGGCTTCATCATGGCCAACTGTCTAGAACTCAGAATTCAGAGGTTCAAAACTAAGAACATAAGCTCATAGTCTAATCCAGCAAAATTTATAAATATTACAGAAGTGGCAGTTTTATGATATTTAAACATCTAAATTTTAATAACAGTTTCAAAACTAGTTTTATTTATTAAAGACTATGAAAGTCACATGAAAGAAATGATATTTGAGTTCTTTTTCTGTTTTCCTGATAAAATATTTGGTGTAAGCATTTACTTTTTCTAAGTCAATTAATTAGAGCTCCTTTGCATATTTGACAGTGAAATATCACATACACATCATATATAGACGCACAGACATACAGACAGAAACAGAATTTATATTTGCCAACTTTTTAATATATATTAAAGCATATATTTTAATCCAGACTTTTAAATTACCTAATTTGTCTTTTCAGTTTACCTAGGTTTTAGTTACCATTTTAAGTTATTTTTCTGTTAACTATATGCTTCATAAATTATATACATTACACAGATCAGGGATTAAAGTATAGTTTTTAACTACTATTTTTAGTCTCATAAATCCTACCAAGAAAAACAAACCTAAGAATTTTAATAAGAATTGTTATTTAAAACAATATAAAATTTAGAAATGATTTTACAAATATAGTAGACATTTTTAGAGTATCTTCTGTTTAAAAACACCACATCTTTTAAAACACCATATGCCAGACAAAATCTATTGACATTGTAGGAATCAAAATGTCTCTGGCCCCCTAAAGTTCAGCCAAACTAAAAGGAGAAAAGGCCACTGTTTCCATAAAGATTTGCTGAAAATTCACTAACAAGAAGCAGATTAATCAATAGAAGGAAAAGTTATAAACTTATGTACAGGCGCCTTCAGAATGAGCACTCAAAGATAGCAGGGAAATTGTCCATTCTTTATGCTTATAGTTAACAATATGTGGGCCACTGTGTGGAAATGAGACTGAGCTAAAGCTAGCGGCTGAGCAGGAGAAGCCAGTAGAGCTTTTTTGTCTAGACCCTACTCGGCTTCTAGGAGCCGGCATTCCTTCCTTCTAGGAATGGAACGGGGCACTTTCTGGAATGGTGGTTTCACAGTAAAACAAAATAGCCCAGATTGTCCCTTTATGGCCAGTTATTACATAGAGCAATTTTAGGTTTTATGAACAGTTACTAGAAAAAGTGGTTCTGGTTTTATGACCTGCTGTGGGGAAAAGTGATTCTGATTTCTATGACTAGTTTCGGGAAGAATTGGAACAAGAAGCAGGAGTACAAGGCAAGCTCAGAGAACTTTTGCTTCTGAGACCTTCATTATCAGGTAGTTTTCTGAGCCCCATCATATGACATCACTGTATTTTAGACTGAAAAATCTTCAGCATGCATCCTTAGCACCTTAAAGAATGACAAAGCTGTAACAAGTTTTTTCTTACATGAGGATCAAGATTAAGCTGTTTTTAAAACATTTTCTAACTTGGGTATAAACTCAAGTATGTGCAATATATCTAAAGAGTAAGACAGTTATGAGATTCTCTTTGGATTTTAGCAATCATTTTAATTAATCTTAAAATAAATTGCTATACAAAATTAACAGCGTAGGGATATTTTTTCAGGCAAAAACTGTGTTAAAGCAACATAATGTACTCATAATCACCTAGCAAAATCAAGAATGAATGAGACTAAGGGAACCCTGAAACTACCAACTTAAGCTCTTATAACTACATCTTCTGGGACCACTCTGAATTCCTAGACTACTGTTAATAACAGATGACAGAGTTGGAAGCATGTTTTATTTGTACCTTTCCTTGGACATTGAAATCAGTGGAAGAAACTGTGTTTGTAGCTAGGATTGGTGTCTGTAGCACAGTGGTTATGGTGCCAGCCACATACACTGAGGCTGGCAGGTTTAAACCCGGCCTGGGCCAGCTAAACAACAATGACAAGTGCAGCAACAACAACAACAAAATAGCCAAGTATTGTGGCGGGTGCCCATAGTCCCAGTTACTTGGGAGGCTGAGGCAAGAGAATCACTTAAGCCCAAGAGTTTGAGGTTGCTATAAGCTGTAATGCCATGGCACTCTACCCAGGGTGACATAGTAAAACTCTGTCTCAAAAAAAAAGACAAAACTAAACTATTTCCATAAACATTTGACCATACGTTTGTGTTTGTGTTCTATTTAATTGATGTTTCATTTATTCTAATTTGCTGACACTTTGTTTTGTTTAGGCATGTATATAATTTTACCAATTAAGAACCCCAAAATTAAAACACACAGGTATTTTTGTTGATAACTCAGAAAATTTAGCTATTATTTGACCAACAACATTAAATTTACCTTACTTATTAAAAATCATGCAAACAGATCATTTTGGTTTGGGCTGGGTTTATATTTTTATAACCTTTGTGTCAAATCCTAACACCTTAAGAATATAAAAAATAGCATGGTACCCCATGATTGCATTAATGTACACAGCTATGATTTAATAAAGCATAAAAAATGTCCAGTAAAACCCAGGCAAAAATATATGCTGACAATTTGAAAACATTTTTATCCTTACTTTACTTATAATACTTTTTTTTTTTAATAAACCAGTTTATTTGCTAAAGATTACTAAATTCACATGAACCAGAAACCTTGGATTTGTTTAATTAATTTATGAATGCTCTGTTATTTATAAGCCAATCCAGAACTAGGTAGACACAAACATATATGGACACACACAAAACATAACTAAACATATACACTCACATCCGCATGCACACAAAGTTCCAATAGATTTTACATTAGAACTCTGGTCATGAGATAGTAACGTAACTCATTAGTTTATAAAGGACAACTTTATTCAAATTTCATCTGAAAAACTGGAACTTGTTAATATGGCAAAACTTTAATTGGCCTAACAGGTAACCTAATTATGCCTGTGGATCAAAGTTTTGGGCAATGCAGTTTCCATGACAGTTTGATTTAAAAAAAACTTATTTTAGGCTTTACGCCTGTGGTTCAAGAATCTAAGGTGCCAGCCACATACACCAGAGCTGGCTGGTTCAAATCCAGCCCAGGCCCACCAAACAATAATGACAGCTGCAACCAAAAAATAGCCTGGCATTGTGGCAGGCGCCTGTAGTCTCAGCTACTTGGGAGGCAGAGGCAGGAGAATCACTTGAGCCCAGTAGCTGGAGCTTGCTGTGAGCTGTGAAGCCACGGCACTCTCCCCAGGGTGACAGCTTGAGGTTCTGTCTCAAAAACAAACAAAAAAAAAAAAAAGTATGACAGTGGAGCTTTAATAGGGATTGCATTAAAATTGTATATTGCTTGGTGCATCTTACAAGGGTACATGTGAAACTTAGTAAATATAGAATATAATTGTCTTAATACAATAACTAAGAAAATGCCAGGAAGGCTATTATGTTAACCAGTGTGATGAAAATGTGTCAAACTGTTTATAAAACCAGGTATGGTACCCCATGATCACATTAATGTACACAGCTATGATTTAATATTAATAAAAAAAAAAAAAAGAAACTTATTTCAGCCCTCTTTTTATCCTTCAGTTCAAAATGAGTCTTTTTTTTTTTTTAATGTTTACATTTTGGCTACAACTGGCCAGGTAGCCTTTGCTGATATCATAGATATCAAAGATCTCCAGGTAGCCTTTCAATTGCTGATATCATAAACAATAAGTTTTACTTCCAGCATCAGAAAGGAAAGCTAGCAGAAAATTGAAGGAAGGGAGAGCTTGAGAGACATTTTAACTCTATACTGGCAGGTTGATCTCTGAATTTTCCATGATATAATTTACCCTTCAGTAAAAAACTTGTGCACAAGAATTAGCCATAACCAGGTAGAGTCCTAGAAAACCCAACATGCCTTTGAACTTTTCCATTTAACACAAGTTAAATAGAAGTAAGTGGAGCCTCCAAAACTCAGGTGGGGTACCTGAAGGGAGTTGTTCTGTTCTTCTTATCTGTCTTCATTTTTAAGGAATTTTTCCCATTCTTAAACCAATTTAGATTAATTTTGGGAAGAAGCAACAGAAAGGACCACTTAGAACATACCTCTAAATCAAAATTAGGATCCCAAACAACAAATTTCTAGGGGAAGAACCAGCTCAGAATAAACCAAGGACTGTCAACCAAACACAGGAGGTTGAGCCTCAGGAGGACGTACCAGTTCCACTGGAGGAGAAGCTCAGAGCATCCTCGCTACCTGGCTCTGAGATTGGGCTACTCCTTCGAGGGTCCCGAGCCTTTCTGAGTCCTATGTTGGATGCCAATCTTGAGAGAAAAGAAAACCCTACTCTATAAAATAATTTAAAGAGGCTTATTTTGAGATAAATTTGAGGACCATGACCCAGAGCCGCCCACACTAAAGAAGCCTTGAGCAAGTGAACTTGCAGTGGTAAGGTGACAGTTTAGTTTTATACATTTTGGGGAGATAAGAATTACAGGTAAGGTCATAAATCAATATGTGGAAAACATACATTGGACATCTGGAAGAGGATATTTACAGATGATAGGTGGGTTTAAAGATTCTTTAGCTGACAATTGGCTGAAGAGAGGCTTTGTCTAAAAGATCAGGAGTCAATGAAAAGGAATGCTTAAGATAAAGAGTCTGTTAATTAGAGACAAAGTACTGGAGATAGGCCCAGATTTAAGTGAGCATATTGAAGACCTGCTGGTAGGTCTTGCTTAGCCTTAGACCTATTAGTGAGTCACAGAGGACAACTCTAAGAAGAGAGGGGGGCATGATAAGACATGTCTGATCTCCTTTCTCATTGTTAGCATCTCAGTTTTAGGGATCCCCTTGGCTAAGAGGGAGTCCAGTAAGACATCAGTTGCGAAGGAGGAGAGTCTTAGATTTTATTTTAGTTCATGCACCTAACATAAACAAAATATTTATATGGTATAGAATGATTATGCAATTCATATTTAATCAATGGCAAAAGTAAAGGTAAAAGTAATCAATGAAAATAAATATATTTTAGAGTGTTTGAGTCCACACAAGATTATCATCACTATATAGCCAACAATTCAGATGTGCTCTTAGGGAAAAATGGGTTTGAGAAAATATGCAATGAAAAGGACTACTCAGCTGCTTCCAAGGTATGTGATATCGAAATCCATTGTCAAAATTGAAAGAAGCTATAGTCCAGGGGTGGCGAACAAGTTCAACACAAAGAGCCAAAATTTTAAACTGTGAGAGTCAGAGAGCCACACCACGCAGTGACCTGCCAAAACAGACAAACACTCACACAAAAGCATATAATTTTAACAATAATATATTAAACAC